>JADANM010007051.1:1245075-1272442 GCA_026213755.1 Eurema hecabe | reverse complement strand
GCCACGGCCAAACATCGACCTCGTCTATTAAAAGGGGTGAGATATTATTAGTTATTATGTAACAATATTTTTATTTTATTTTTTTTCTAAACAATTAATTAAACGGAATTAATATAAATTAGATAATAAAAAGACAGAAATTACTTTCAAAGCGCAGTAACTTTTTTCTATTAATAAAATTGCATCGAAATTTGTTGCGTTTAGGTACATCATATCTATCATCATTCTCTGAGATGACGTGATTTTTTTTAATAACAGTTAACACCTATTTAACCAATAAAATATTTTAGTGTTGTATGTTTTATAAAGTACTAGCTGTTTCTCGTGACTTCGTCCCCGTCGGATCTATTTCTATTATTATATTACAGTGAGTCAATCTTAGAAGATAGACATATACAGTCACGGACTTTTTTTTAGATCATTTAAAGAGGAATAATTATTGCATACATTTTATTTTTGTATCTTGAACCGTTTTCGCAGCGCACGCAAAGGAAGCCCTCAAAGATGAATAATTTTCCCCGTTTTTTCCAATATATCTTCGCTCCTATTAGTCGTAGCGTGATGTAATATAGCCTAAAGCCTGTCTTGATAAATGGTCAATTCAATAAAAAAAGAATTTTTCAATTCGAACCAGTAGATCCTGAGATTAGCGCGTTCAAACAAACAAACAAACAAATTCTTCAGCTTTATTATTTGAGGTCCACTTCACACGACCAATTTTCAAATTTGAACGTAGGACCACATTTTACAATGTCAGTTTAAAAAATAATTACATGCGTTTTCGACGCTCGTTTGCAAACGCCTTAAAGCTGCCTAAACTATGATTGATTTATGTGTGAAATACTGTCCGGCGCTCGGTTTACATCCAAGTACTGTCAATGTTATCGATGCTCCGTAAATATGTGCTATTTGCTAGTTTTATCTGCTACTATTGCGATTTGATCTGCTAACATCTATACTAATAATAAAAGCTAATTTCTTTGTTTGTTTGAACGCGTTAATCTTTGGAACTTCTGGATTGAACCGTAATGTTATTATTGTGTTAGATCGATTTTATATAGATTAACTCTTCCTTGATGATTAAATCCAAAGTAATAACCACTAGAACTTGAGATAAAAGCATTCAAACAAACAAAAATTGACAGCTTTATATTAAATGATATACTCAAGTTAACAGTTACGGTTAAACAGTTAGTTATAATCAAGGATTTAAGCTACATTTAATGAACTTGTTAATACAGAAAAGTTAACTCATATATAAATATTTAAATAAAAACTATATTAAACTAAAAGAGTACTTACAAAAATTCCACACACACAAAGATATTTAAGAAGCTTCACAAAAACGAGTTTAAGCATTTAAAGGTCCCCAAAGTCGCTTCAGCTCAAATTTTATTTGAACTTTCGGAGAAAGTATACTAATATTTTATAAATAAAATTCTTAATCTTATATATAAGTATGAATAATAGGTGCTTTAAAAGGGAGCAAAATAAAAGGATACTAACACGCTTATCTCACTTTAGACATTATAGATATTTATATGAGATTTAAACATTTGTACGATACTATTAGAACCTTACAGAAATAGCATACTCTTATCTCTTAAAAATGCCGGTAACACATAAGTTGGACCGAACGGGCAGTAAAGATTACTGCTTTTCTATAAGTAAGTTTTCCTTTTATCTCGTTGGCCTGTCTTTAAAGTCACTTAAAAATTTGAGACAAAATTCAGCTAAATAAAAAACAGTAAGTCTATATAAAATTCAATATTCACAACCAAAAGCGTAGCTATGTAAAACCTAATTAAATATTATGATATATTTCGCTTTCACTTTGTGTTCACTGTCCTCTAAGGTTGCAAGGAACAGTGTTCAGGGTTGGATTGAAAGTCACTTTCAGAGATACACGCGTTCAGAGATAGTCTATTTTATTTCAGCAACTAAATATATAGGATGAGATGAAATTGAGATTAACACATATAAACTTAATATATAAGATGGGATGAGATTAAAATGTAGCGGAGTGGGAGTTGACCGACCGGCGGAACTGATGGAACGCAACTTAACTTATTATTACAATAAAACATGCAATCGATGGAATGCCGGATGCGGTATTGTTTTACACCTATTTTACTAAATTATTATAAACAGTAAACTAGGTAGGAACGTGTTGTACGGTTATTGACCCGTACACTTTGTCTTTGAAAAAAGGGTTAAAAGGGGGCGAAGGGGTTAAAGTTTATATGAAAGTCCACGCGGACGGAGTCGCGGGCAGCAACTAGTCTCTATATAAATAACTTCCCCGTCAACACGGAAGCATTAACTATGCAAAACAAGGAGTCACCGTTAAACGCTATCCGAGATCAAACAAACAATACTAATACTTTTTGTTCTGGACTTTAAGTAGGGACGCCACTACTACTTTCATTTACTTTAATTTTATTAATGTTAATGAAAGTAGAAATTAAATTACTAGATGTAAAGTATAAATTAAATTACTAGATGCCATGACATGACTTCATGTCACTTGTAGTTCTGTGTAAATTGTTGTCAAAGTAATACAAAACTTACACTGTATAGCAAGTGACGCATAAACACACTGAAACACACCAGTGATCTCATTTAGTGATAATAAGTAATTTGTTTAAGTCTAGGCATGACTTTCAAAAATATGTCTATATAGCAAATATAACCAAATCAATTAGAGCAAGAAACAAGTATGAAAATGAGGCATAGGTATACTACTAATTATATCTTCACCCCCTACATAGTATAAAATAGTCTCTTTCTCTGTCCCTATATCCGTATGTATGGTTAAATTTTCAAAACGTAGAGTGATTCAGGAGGTTTATATGTTTAACACATCCGTGATATATTTATAGAAACATTAACCATTAAATGAAATAATAACTATTATATGTATAACAGCTGCGAATCCAGGGCTGATCGCTAGTAAAGAAACAGCATTAAAATCGAATGTTTCGCTTTTATTTCTCACTGTAACTTCTCGACATCAGCCCTAGCAAGTCAATCTAGTTGCAAGTAAATCTTATACAGCTGTTCGCGAGCCGGCTCTCCCTGTTCAATTATCCTGTTCTGTTTCCGATTTCTTACTCACTGATGCTAAATTTGCATACACTAACTATGAATAAATTTACTAACGGAAGATACAGTGCAACAAATAAATTTTATTGCTTTTGTTGCGGTGTATTCCAAACTCCACCGATTATTGAAAAATATGAGCGTATTTTAGACACATAAAATATTAAAAAATAAAAATGTCATCTTATAAATAAAACATACACATTTAAACTACCAGCTTTTATATTACGGGCCCAACTAAATACCTACAGTGGCAATATCGTCATGCCGAGTAATTCGCCACACAGCCTCCATGAAATCGACAAGTACCGCCGCAAATGGCCAGCGATCCCGCAAAGCCTGAACACAATTAAACCTTTAAAACCGCTGTAAATTCTTTGAAAGCCGAACTGCACTTCAAAAGGCTGAAAAAATCTAACCACCAAACGTCCGGGTTTCAATCAAAAATGGTGAATTTCAGTTTAAAACGTATAACAGGCGAAAGAGATCGAATTCAAAAAAGGTAGTTGCAAAGAACGATATTTCAGCAACATCTGTTTGCTGAAGTTTATTTAAACTGCGCTTTGAGATGAAATAATGCGTGACTTTACAGATCTCGGCTATTACGGGCTCCCGGAGATTAATGTGGAGCTGCGAATTAAAGCGACTGTGTTTTTGCGTTGTACTCCGAGTTCCAACTACGCTAAATATAACAAGGTGACATTTTGCAATAAAATGGAACGACGCTCCTTAGCCTGCTGAGTTGAAGCGCTTAATAATCACAGTTAACATTATAAATATATTAATATTCCGGAGGTTTGTTTGAGTATGAGTAGGTTTTTGCTTAGACATTGTATTGGTTTAAACCTTGTATGATCGCAAATAGGAATTCTGTTATACACCTAGTTTGATTCTTAGTATTTTGCAAGTCGAGTTCACGAGTCCAAGTCCAAGTATCCTAGAGGATTCATCCAATAGAAACAATTAGGGCGTAAATATAACCACATATATACATTGTGTAAACAATTAATAATATTTAATAAACAAATATTATAATTACGTATTTTTACAGAAAAAATATGCTATTAAAACTAAGCTTAACCCTTATAAAAGTAAGGAGAAAATGTTAGGAAAATCTACCTCAGTGTTTCTCCAATCCAGTAAGTCCTGATGTCCGACCATTTTCATTAACTCACAACATACCTAGAATACCAAAGCAGGGTGCTATTGTGACCCGTGATCGCTTTTATCAATATCATCTTTACAATCTGGCCTATTCAGGAAAAAAGGTTTTGGAATGAGAAAAGGAATCTTGAACCTTTCTTTTGTTGGATGTTTATCTTGTATCTTTAAAGAAACCGGCGACCACGTTCATTTCAAATTGAATTTTTCAATCTGCACAACTTACATTGCTTGCGATGTACTGGACATGTTTTAAGCGTAACAAGTAATAGAGTAATGTACGTCACGTTATGGGAATTCGTCGCGATTGTTTGATCATTTCATATCAATACGATCTGTTGTTGTAAATAGTGTTATTGTTAAAGGTTGAATTTTCGATTCAAAGTGCGGCGCGGTTTAGGATTGTTGATATTTATTTATTACTAGCTGTTGCCCGCGACTCCGTCCGCGTGGACTTTCATATAAACTTTAACTTCCCCTTTCTACCCCTTATAACCGTTTTTTTAGTTAAAAAGTAGCCTATGTTTTATCTCAGGCTGTAGACCATCTGTGTACCAAATTTCATTACAATCGGTTCAGTAGTTTTGGCGTGAAAGCGTAACAGACAGACAGACAGACAGAGTTACTTACGCATTTATAATATTAGTATGGATTCAGGTAATATATCGTAAAAGACCTAACAAACCCTCCTATTTATCGCATCGTTTACTTTCAAATATTATTTTTATATTACTATTATTATTAAATTCAGAGTAAACCTTAGGGTTAACTAAGATTATTTGAAATAGATATGTTATTATTATAGCATGTGAATAAAAATTACTAACAAAAAACACACGTTAAGAAAATTTCTAAAATAGGATAGCTACAGAGATTTTGCTCTTAAAGACAAAGAAAGTGGAACTTAAAATATAATTATAAATTAATTAAAATTCTTCTATTTTACGAACTACCAGACAAAAATTCTTGCCGGAATTTTACATCTTAATATTTTTATGGATGGAAGTACTAACAGCAAACTAATATTTTAATTGTTATGTACAGTAACTAAGGGCGCCCAGTCTTATTACGATAAGCCATTGCTTCCAGGCAACTAGCTATCAACATCAAAAAAACTATTGTTAGACTTAGATTCGATGTTTCTCCCCTTAATTTTGAAGGAAAGTTGTCGTCTGATAACCTTTCATTTGATACTTGAGCATATTTGCAGACATTCGGTTTTTCTTCCCCAATTTAACCTCCTATAACTTTTAAACATGTCTAAGAACACTCGCCCGTAAAACACCTGTAATAAAAAAAAAACTAAATTGAAATCGGTTCATTCGTTCGGGAGCCATGATACCACAGACAGACAGACAGATACGTCAAACTTGTAACACCCCTCTTTTTGCGTCGGGGGTTAAAAATGTCATATATTTGGCCGTGCAAAAACAAAACTGTGTCTTACGAGTAAATATTCCTGGTAGTGAATCCGAGGGCGGTGTCCCCGTTCGCTCCGGGGAGCAGGTGAAATGCGGTCACTTAGCTTTTATTCGCGTTTAAATAAATAGTTTTAATGTCGTCGAGATCTTATTTCAAAGATGAGACTCTCAGCGCGGGTCGCGAGCGCTCGCAGTAAAAGCGGGTAGTTTTAGAAAATCATTCCGTTTGTCTCTCAATAGTGGAGTTTATTTAATGCGAAGGGTTAGTTTATTTCTACGTACTCTAAGCGTCGCGTCGATACATATTATAGTTGTCTGTAAATATTTCTGAATAGTTACCTATAGATATGTTTATTATCGAATAGGATTTTGAGATATTCTATAGAAATAGGAAACATTTTCTATGTTTCATAACATTTTTTTAATCTATTTAGGTTAATAATTTGAATGCTACATAAATTAAGGTAAAATGTGTGTTTAATTAAAATTGTCTTTTTTTACATTTTAGCAATAAAGCAAGAAATATATTTTAGAAGTAAAGAATTAATTCGTCTACCGGCAAATATTAACTACATTAGCCTATCCTAAAACAAGATTTGATCCGGTACCCGGTATCCGTGATGTTATCACCCGGTCAAGGCCGGATATAACTAATTATTATCAATTCGAGTCCCTGTGGAAAGCCCGGGTAATTAATTTACAGCTGTTTACAAGCCGAATAACCCTAATTTATGGCTTTTATTTATCCCGGATAATTTGATTTATGGCTAACGGTAATGCAATGGTTTTATTTACCCGGTCAATATTATTTTATGTGAAAACTTTATGGTAATGTTTGAATAAATGAAGTAAACACAATTTTGTTGATTTTTGATTAAGCCTTTTCAAGCTTATTTTACTCCGATTCGTTTTGTTTTTTTTTTCATTTAAGGTTAATTAAAATTAAAAGCTTTTTTTGATGTCAGGAATTTCGAATCAGATATTATGTATAATACGAGTATGATAGCATTTATATGTAGTGTAGTCTATTTAACATCACTTTATATATGTGTATTGGTGTTAACAAAATAAAAATGTTAATTGCCGTTACCAGGGCAATGCCGGGATAAATGTAATCCAAGGTCTAACCTGCATGCAAAATATGACCTAAATCTGTTCAGTAGTTTTTGTGTTCAAGAGAAACAAACATCCATACTCAAACCCTTTAAAATTTATAATATTATGTCAAACAACACGACGGGCTTTGCTAGTCAAAGACGGCCATTAACGGATTAGTCACTTTAGTGATTTATCTATACTTATATAATAAATGCGAAAGTAACTCTGTCTGTCTGTCTTTCTATCACGCTAAAACTACTTAGCCGATTACAACGAAATTTGGTACCCCCAAAAGGTTGCGCGAGGGATTGAAACTTTTTATAATTTGACGCTTTCACGGCGAAACCGCTGAACCGATTGAAATGAAATGAAATGGCAAAAAGTAGCCTGAGTTAAAACATAGACTACTTTTTAACTGGAAAAAAGGGTTATAAGGGGGAAAGGAGGAGTCGCGGGCAACAGCTAGCTTTATTATAAAACATAAACACGCACTTAATAGATTTTCAATAACGTTCTTCAATGCTTAATGAAAATATGAAACAATGTTGAATAATGTTTTTATTTTAGAAATGAAAATAATCATACTATTATATGTTAACTCGCTTCTGTATGTGTGTGTGTGTGTGCTTTCTGGTTGAAAGCTTGGGGTAAAACAAAGCTTACTTGTAAACAGCCTTCCATATATCTTTCTAACGATACGCTATTTGTATCAAAAACCCAAAATGTATGGCTGTCGTGCATACAAAAGGGGAGTAATATTCAAAATGACGCAAATCAAATCTCTATGTAGCAGAAAATCACAAGGCTCTTTACAACGAACGACTCCGATACTGTAATCTCTACTAATATTATAAATGCTAAAGTATCTCTGTATGTCTATCTGTTACGCTTGTCGCTTACACGCCAAAACTACTGCACTAGTTGTAATAAAATTTGGTACACATATGGTCTAGAGCTTGGGAAAAGACATGGGCTACTTTTTAACTGGAAAGAATGGTTAAAAGGGGGAGTCAAAATTTTTAAGTAAGTCCACGTGGATGAAGTCGCGGGCAACATCTATTAAAAATGAAAACAGAAATAATTTAAAATTAAACTAAACCTTTTATTGCGATTATTTACTAGAATTAATAGCAGCTACTATATCATTAGACGCGAACCAAAGCATTCATTTTGGCTAATTGGAGACCAGCCAAGTGGGTTATATAATATGAAGTAATAAGCTTCAAATTAATACAGCTCAGTTAAAAATAGCTATTAAAGCTTCTTTAATTCTTATACTGTAAAAAGTTTGAATTATTTTTACTGAGTATCTTGTAGCTATTTTTGATGGTTTTAGAGATTAATTTAAATCAGTAATTTAAATTAGTAAAGCTGTACTTATATTTTATATTATTTTTCATACAATGACCTGTCCTCTTAGCGGGCTAGTACGGTCTTAGTACTTATTCCATATTTTTCAGACTTAATTTTTTAAATAATTATGTATGTTAGATGTAATATGCCGTATCGTAGTATTTGTATATCGCATCGTTATGTCGTAAATCGTATCGTATCCGTCTCGTATGATATTAATATTCTTCAAGTTACTTAAATATGAAGAGCGTCCTTTAAAGCATACATTTTACATAAGCTTGTTTATTTTTATTTTCATGGTATGGAAAAATATTCAAGAAGTTGTTTACTGTGTTCTAATGCGTTCTGAATCACGCTTATGATATTTGTTCTAAACTTAACTTCACAGCATACACCTTCTTAATATAATATGAGGACCCTTTCATTGGCTCTAGAAATCTTTATCAATATTAATTTTATTAAGAGACTATTTGACATAAAGCAAGCACGTCTTCCGTGACGAGAGTGTCTTACTCAATAAATCGTAGATTACGATATACGATACGACAAATCGTATCGCACCCACTCCGCACGGTAAGCACCGACCTATATACCGACGTATAAATAGCTAATGGCAGTTTCAGTTCATTATACACCTTCCAGTATGCTCTAATCGTATGTTTGTCCCTTTCACACGTGACACCGCGCTCCATTGAACACTTGATAATCTTCAAGGCCTATAAACTCGTTATGACGTCACCGTTATGAAGCCCTGATTTTTCTGTTGCATAAACATGAATTTTTATGATATAGGTAGTATTATTATTATGAATTCAGAAGTCATTTAATTCTGCTTTGGGTTTTCATTAGACCCAATTTATATTTATTTTATAAATGACTTACCATTAACTTATTTTGTAAGGTATGGTTTGTACCTGTACTCCTAATACAAGAACATAACACACTACACATTTTATAAATGGGAAATTTTCTGACAATGTATGTCGTTTGTATGTTTGTTACTCTTTCACGCAAAACTGTTCAATGGACTTACCTAATTTGACATACAGTTAGATTAGCGCGGGAACGAAATCTATGCGAGTAAAATAACGCGGGCTATCTTATCCTTACTAATAGTATAAATGCGAAAGTAACTCTGTCTGTCTATCTGTCTTTCCATCACGCTAAAACTTCTGAACCGATTAGAACGAAATTTGGTACAAAGATAGTTTAAAGCCTTTTTTTTTTGTAAAAAAACCCCCAAATTTTTCGCGGGGGGTTTGAAAATTTATAATTTTACGCTCTCACAGCGAAACCGCTGAACCGAGTAATGAAATTTCGTACACAGATGGTCTAGAGCCTGAGACAATACTACTACTTTTTAACTAGTAAGAGGGTTATAAGGGGGTGTCAAAGTTTATATGAAAGTCCACGCGGACGGAGTCGCGGGCAAGAGCTAGTGTATAATCAGCTTATCAACATTACGAGCTCCATTCACGACATAAGCACAGATTACTCCATTACCCAGTCGACCTGCCTAACATTGGATGGTCTCCGAGGGGCACTTAAGCAAGTGACAACTATTTGGCCTAATAGTCGATTTTCTCAGTCGCCCAATGTGCACTACTTAGTATTACTGTCCCGACTTGGCTGAACGTTTAGATAAACATGTTTAGCGAATTAACAGTTTGACTGTAAGCGTTGAGCTCGGGTAAGATAGATGTTATATATGTATATAGAAAACATTTTTTAATTACAATTATTATTAAAATAAAATACGACATAGATTAGTAAGATTCCGCACGTGAGAACTTTATAATGGCACAATGAAAAACAATTTTATTTTATTACATGTAGCCATCAAGTCCCTACTAATATTATAAATGCGGAAGTGACTCTGTCTGTTTGTTTGTCTGTTACGCTTTCACGCCAAAACCACAGAACCGATTGAAATGAAATTTGGTACACAGATGGTCTAGAGCCTGAGATACAACATAGGCTACTTTTTAACTGGTTTTAAATAGGGAACGGGGGGTCAAAGTTAATATGAAAGTCCACGCGGACGGAGTCGAGGGCGACAGCTACTAGAAAATAATTAAACGGCTTAATTTTCATTGGCATGTAATTTTGTGAAGTGGGAAGACCCACTCAGGACTGTGTGGACTGGAGTGACTCCTGTTCACTCCTGAGAAAGCTCAAGCCAATAACCATAACGCTACTCTCTTTGAGTCATAAGTTATTAAGACTCATTAGCCCAGTAATCTCGCTGGCTACACTTCAGACCGGAGCACAGTGATATTTGCACATCACTGTTCAGGCGGTAGAACGGTGTCTAGCACTGTGGGGGTATCCATCCAGTCGGCCTCCTGCTAAGGAGACCTACCCCCGATAAAATATTGAATGTAATATATTAAATGAACTTGTATTTGATACTGATAATAATAAAAGAATTCTCGAGTCACATGACTGAGTAACTTGAAGTGCACAATACGTGTTTTAAACAAATATAAGGTACAAGTACAGCTGTGTTTTATCTTCAAATGGATACTGGAATGGAACTCGCGTTCAGAACAAAGCTACTGTAACTGCGAATGACGGTTTAAATTAACTGAAAACGTATTAAAAAGGAAATAGGTAAAGTTTCGAGCGGTTTATCTGTGAGGTATTTGTGTTATTTCAATTGAATTATATTTTATGTTTATAATATTTTGATAGTAATCGTAATGTAAATAGAATGTTCCCTTCTTATTTTACTATAAGCCTAGTTTTTCAATAACAGAGCATAGTGCGACATTTCCATCAAAGTCAAATCAAATAAAAACATTTGTCAACTTTCTGGCACTGCACATGTAATTACATGCATCGAGCGAAAGCACTTAGTACTTAGTACTTTTGAAAGTTCTCGTGATATGAATTAAGTAAAATGTTATTAAAATATTGAACTTTAAGAATTTTTTTGCATACAGGTATCTACCCACTACACAGTATCATACCATGACCGTGCTATGAACGTATCAGACACGTCAAGCAACACGATACGCTCTGCTATGCCCACTAGAGCGTATCAAAGTCGTATGTATCGACAATACTTGCCGGTCCGTGCACGGCACGCGGCGGTGCTGGTCGGTAACAGAACGGGCTAGTGGGCATGCTCTCATACTTTTTAATACAGATATTATTTTGTCTGACTCGTCCATAGCACGGTCATAGTATGATACTGTGTAGTGGGCAGAGACCTTAATGCTGAATAATGTTGTAATTAAAAAACTAGGAAGGTGTAACAATACCTTATAAGTAAGTCAAATTTAAGTATTCCTTTGAGTACGTACTTAAGTAGCCCCGCGGTTTAACCGGTATATATGTATGTATACGTATATGCACATGAACGTTTGAATCACTCTATCTCATAAAAACCGCATGAAAATCGATTGCACAGTTCTTAAGATTTAAGCATACATAGGGACAGACATTAGAAACAAATTGTGATTACTATGTATTGAATGCAGCTATGGATGCAGTTTATAGGTTCGTTATTAATTGTTAATATGGAAAATAAAAAGATGATTAAAATTCAAAGTAAAACTATTTCTTAATGTGGGTTTTCTTAACGTAGGTGGTATTTTGATTACTTGATCAAGTAAAATATCTCAATTAACTTAAATTAAGTTAGTTACTTACACAAACCCTTGCCGACACAACTTTGATGCTTAATTTCTTTCTTTATCCTCAATAGAAATTTCCAGAAAATAGTCTATACTTTCGGAAACTTCATCAACCCTTTCGTTACGTAAATCGAATTATTTCCATCACTTGGAAGAACTCGCCTAAAACAATTTCAAGTTCCTTTTATTTACATTAGCCGCGAAAATTAATAGTCGAAAAACATTCTTCGAATCGAAAGAATAATGAAAACTAGAACAGCTTTATTAACACGCGAAGTGAAGCCAATTCAAAGAAGACAATTTTATCTTATTACATAGATCGTCGCCGCATTGCAATGCCTCAAAATTCGTATGTCGTAGATTCAATTTTTCTATCTCTATAGTGTAAATTTCTTAAAGCGGCAACATTATTCATGGGCTTGTGTGCGTGTCATCGAGTATAAGAATGTTCTTTTTAAACTTACATATACACAGCTTTGGCTTCCCTTAAGGGAGTATCAGTCTATACATAAAACGTAAATATTTTCAGGACAAGCTAAGCAGAAAGCTTGTGTTATGGCAAATAGATAACGGAAAAAATTACATAAACATACTTTTCTTTTGTAAATACATACTGTATACAATACATAGCAAAACCTACCCCAGAAAAATACTAATGTAAATTACAAATATATTTTTCCGTTGTGGGGATCGAATCCACGACCCTTTGCGCAGAAAGCAGTTTTGCTACCACTGCGCTAAGCAGGCGCAAAGACCGCGTCAAGAAGACTCACAATGAAATATAAAATGTTAATTAATAATTCACAACAATAAAATATATCCACCGGAGCGCGATCGCTCACCGAAATGATATCACGTATTCCGCTAAATTATTCCTATTTAAAGCTTATGACGGTAATTTAAGAATTTATTAGTTAAACGGTCGCCGGGAGAAATCCACTCGTTACACGAGATTATTTAGATAATAAAACGCGGGATAAAATAAACAATGTTTTGGACGATATCCTTAACTCAGCAATAGGAAAAAAGGTACGGGTAATTTAATTTAATTTGCTTATTAATAAATGAATTTATCAGCGTTTAAGCCGGATATTAAAATGGTTTCATTTAAATAATTCAAGAACTAAAGAACCATCTTCGTACATCAAAAATAAAAAATTAAAAAAAAATCGGTTCAGCTGTTAGGTACTGAAATATGCATTTGGCGATACATTTTTATAGTACCAATAGATACTCAACTTTATCTTTGTTAACTAGTATTGTAACATATACACGTTATATAACTTAACTCGCAATAATATAGTCAGTAATATAGCAAAAGTCCCGCGGTTTTACCCGTGCAGTTCCCGTTCCCGGGACAATACCGTATCATCTATCTTCATACCAAATTTCAACTAAAACGGTCCAGCCGTTTTGCCGTGAAAGAATGACAAACATACAGACATAATTTCCCATTTATATTAGTAGTATAATGATAAAAGCTTAACTCTTACTTATATAATTATTTATTGTACGAGTATTACTAAATGATACTACATTTTCATTTTAAAACAGTTAATAATCTAATATTAAACAGTCTAGATACACCAAGTTCACTAACAATATGTGTCAGGTTGGCCCGGTAATGGCTGATACATCAGACATTTTAATATCGTCGTAACTCATGTGCTGTGCGCCGGGTTCGCCTGTCGTTAGTCCCACCCGTTGCTAAGTAACTACTCTCGGCTTGGTTATGAACAGACATCCTATATACTTTAAGGCTCTTCGAGAACTTTCATACCTTATTAAGATGAGGTTTTTAAAATAAAGAGGATTTAGCTGTATGTTTTTGTTGTTATAGAAATATTGGGATGAAAAGTATCATTTTTTATCTACTCTTCTTAAGAGTAGTTTCCTTCTATCAATCTATATCTATACTAATATATAAAGCTGAAGAGTTTGTTTGTTTGAACGCGCTAATCTCAGGAACTACTGGTTCGAATTGAAAAAATATTTTTTTATTGAATAGAAAATTTATCGAGGAAGGCTTTAGGCTACACAACATCACGCTGCGACTAATAGGAGCGAATAAATAATGGAAAAACAAATCAACGGGGATGAAGTCGCGAGCAATAGCTAGTAATAAATAAACAGACACACGTAAAACCGCACTGCTAGTTAAGCTATATAAGTAGCAACTGAAATACCGTCAAGTAAATCTAAAACGAAAAAGGCTTTTCAGTGATGAAGCGAAATAATAAGCGAGTTCGACAAGTTACACAATAAAATTGATGGTTTAAACTTCTGAATGTCGCTATTGTCTTAAGCCTTAACGGATTGACGCTTGGTCCAAGTTACGTTTAATTATTTTCAAAAAACTTGTGTCGAATGTGTTGTAACAATATTTTATTCATAACTATACATAGAACATAGGTTTTTCTCTGTAGAAACTGCCTTCCGAACCGGTGGTAAATGTTTTGTAATACCATGACGATTCAAGTGTTACTTGTGCTACATAGTAGCCTAATTGAATATAGATACTTTTTACTTTGACTAACACAAAAGTAAAAGATAACACGACGACTCTAATACGAACTCAATGCAATTATAAAATTTATATGATTTCAAAATCTAGTAATAGTAAGTAGAGAATAGAGTAAATATGACTATAAGTGGAATCTATCTATAAAGTTTATTAATGCATTACAACATTTTGTTGCAAGGATTTAATTACGATTTAAAAAATGTGTAAATGTCAATTTTTTAAAAATTGCACACGAACACAATCCTTTATTTAATTAATCCTTTGACGACCGCTTGGCGCAGTGGTAGCACAATTGCTTTCTGCGCGAGGGGTCGTGGGTTCGATCCCCTCACCGGAAAAATGGGTCTGGGTGTTGCTATGTATTGTATGTATGTATTTACAAAAGAAAAGTATGTATATGTAATTTAATCCGTTATCTAGTTGCCATAACACAAGCTTCTGCTTAGCTTGGAACTAGATGGCGCTGTGTATAAAGCGTCTTGAAAATATTTATTTATCATGTTCTATTTATTTTAATTATCTGTAATCAATTTTGAAATGACTGTACGTATCACTGCTTTAAGAAATAAATCCAAAATCAGCAACAGCCTCTGACTTAAAAGTTTAAGCAAAAATCGCTTAAAGGTTACGTCTTACGCCACACTAAAACGAAATGATTTTACTATTTAATCGTTTTATATCTGACTCTGAAGCGTGTAAGTAATAAGGCTCGTCAATTCTTTCTCTATAGCCTTTGTTTTATAAGCTTTTACGAGCTGAGCTTTAAAGACATTTGAGATGTTGTAATTTAGTGATTCATTATTATTAGACAAGTTTTGACTGAGTTCATTTATTTGTATGTGACCTTTTATACGTGGGTATAAAACAATCCATCTCAAAATTAATTTAAAAGCCTTGTGTTATTTCTCATTGAAATGTCTGGAAGTTAGGAAGTCTGCAGATTCTAGAGTACCTATGTACTGAAAACAAGACTATTAGAACTTGGTTATTTGTTAATTCTTTCAATATAGATTACGGGAAAACATCGCTATGAATATCGTTTCGCCTCCTATTCCTGTTTTCGTTTATAAATACAAATTATATTCAAAATTTATACCTACTCAATTTTACCCATACTGTATAACTGCGAAGTTAAAAGTCTATACAAACAGCAATAACTTCTTGAAATTAGTTTATCGAAATGCCTTATTTAAGTTCTTCTTAAGTTCCTTCGCTTCCGTTAGTTGTTTTGATTTTGTTTTTTAGAAGACGCTGTGGCAATTTTATATTTATTTTGTCTATTATGTTTTAAACTATTATAACTCAATGATAAATATACATCTTATAATGTTAAAACTACTAGATGTCCATAAATAAAAACCCTAGTGACTAATATAAGGTTTTATTGCAGGCAGTAAGGACATACAAGCCACTAACCGGTATTTACATACATCGAGCTAAATGCTAATGCCGGTGCTACGCTGGAGGCAAATGGTTTCCACTCGATGTTTGTCGCTCGCTGACTTATTCTGGGCTTAGTTCTATCGTAGCAAGTTCGTAGTGATTTCGTAGAAACCTCGTAGCGACTTCATAGAGATGTCGTAGCAATTTAAAGGGCGGCTTCGGAGGTTTTGACGATAGTTTATTATCAGACGAACTACTGTTCCATTGCCAGCTATAAGATTAATGAATAAATATGATAAACTTAAGGCCTACTACGACAAATTCATATCTAGAGAATAGAAATTAGTTAATTTATAGATGATTATAATTCTCATGAATTGTTACCGCTATTGACCTTGCTTTAATTTTAACTAGAAAATTTTATTTTAAAACTAAACTTATTAGTTGGAAAAGCCTACATTAATTTTACCCAGCTATATCCAGTGTACCTACAAAATATTGAAACAAACATTAAACGTGCATATAAGGTCAGGAATAGTCCTCCGTCTACACAAACACTAGAGGGACACGACGCACGCATTACCAGTGAGTGTCCGTCCTCCAGTGAAGTGTTCATCTCGCCTCATCACGGAAATATTCCAGAACCTTCCAGAATACCTATATACCCTATATACCTAGTCTTAGTGCTACCAATTTCTCACTAAAGACGGTTTCAATTGACCACTTTAGAGATTGTATTTGACGATGGTGAGTGGAGTTCTTCGACTAAAGAGTAACTAAGGAGTACTTTAATTATTAAGCGTTAAATTAAATTGGATTATGGAACAACGTTGGCATGAAAACTATTAAACACGTATATTAGAAAATAACTTTTAGATGCTTAGTTATTTGTAAGTTAGGAGTAGCTAACTAATAATAACACGGCATGTTTTAGCTAAATGTCCACTCAAAATTATTATTTCAATAAAATAATTGTATAATAAATCATGCAAGACAATGACTTAATTTTTTATTTTATTTATATAAATAGCTGAAATTTATTTTCTAAATAAAATGAAAAATTAAGTCATTTAACTAAATGAAACACGAGAAGTTACAAAAACAAGAATTAAATAGACAAAATGAGAAACACGCAACACAAATAGGTCTATTTAAAATTTTGGACGTTGGAAGCCTAGACTTCCATCCAGGCACATCATGAAGCTCGCACAAAAACAAAAAGTAGGCCAAACTCACGTCCGTAAAACCAAACTTACAACAGATTAAAACTTGGCCGACATAAAAATCTGAAATTGAGTCGTAAACTTGTGATGAATGTGTTCAATTATTCCCCACGTCGAACGAATAATTAAAAACTTTTCAATCTTATAACTGCAGATGTGAATAATGACGTCAATTAGATCCAATTACAAGTTGAAATACTTTAACAGGAGTTTCGAAAACGCTGACACGGAGCAGACGTGTCGAGGAATTGGTGGAAAAACAATTTCAGTTTTTTTCGAGGCCATGGAAACGGCTGTTAAGATTAGTTTAAGTTATATGTGTCTGAGTGGGGATTTATTAAGGGTATTCTTTTTATATGTTACTTTAGATGGAAGGTTTTGTTTGTCCATAATAGCAATGCCTTATTATTGTTTGCCAGAAGATAAATGTTTAATTCATATAAAATTACAGACTCATAAGAGGCACACATTCCGGACGCGAAAGTTTTCTTTTATTTAATTTACTTGATGTGGTATACCGGTATAGTAACCGTCAATTTCCTTTAGCGGTGAACGAAACCTGCGCAGAAGTCAAAAATAAGGTATCGAGGTAGCGGTGCGGCGCGCGGGGCGCGTGATCGTCGGGTGCGCGAGCGTTGATTGGTTGTCCCAATCGTGTTGTCTTTCTCGCACTAATACGTCAATTACGAGCGCGATTCTACCGATGCGCAGCTATTCTCGTCAATCCCTAAACATTTTTGACGATTATTATACAATCTTAATAATTCTTGTTGTTTTTTTTTGACTTGATTTCTTGTTCGTTAAAAATGTAACGCTTTATATAAGTATATATCTCAAAACATATCCACAATGGCGTTGTCCCAAGTTACAGCGATTCTTCAGCTTAGCATAACCCCCGCTGGTCTTATGACCCCACCCTTACCTGACGCGCTAATACCCAGTGATGGATGTGCCCGACGCCGGATTACGCAAACATCTGAACAACTCGACAGTATTTCACGATTTACTATATTGATGCGTGCCACAGGGCCTTGACATGGGACCTACACGTTTGATAAATTAAACTAGAGAAGAGGCGACATCGCACTTTTGTATTTCATTGAAATAAATTGTGTTTAACGCTTATATTGTCTGAGAAAATTTAAGAGAATGAGTAAAACATGCAGAATGCAGAGCACATTGAAATAATACACTAGACTTTACAATTAGAAGTTAAAAAATTAGTAATTGAAGACAGAAAATGAGAAGACTATAGAAACGTTGTATCTTTTCTTTTTCGGTATTTAGATTTCTTACAACAATACCTCTGGAACAGGGGTATGAACCATTTGCTGGATATAGGTATAATCAGCTCAAATGTTGATTCCAGTAGCATTCTTGTTGTTTTGAATAGTTGTACTTAGATCGTACATATTTGGCTGTGACCTCGCCCAATATGTTTCTTTATTATCTATCTTCACAAAGTTGATTAGTTTTTAGGCGAAGGACTCTGAAAACTTTTTTGTAAAATTTCCCTTAGCAAAATATTCACTGTTGTTTTGTCTACTTTTTTCAATGCCGGAAAGTCCTTACACAAATGTATGTTCGACAATCCATTGCATATTAAACCGTTGTAGAATATGATTAATAAATAAGCTCGTTGTATCGTGAGTGGCTGGTAGCTGTTGCCTGGCACTCGTAAATCACGAGCCATCAGATTGCAGTAAATCGCGAGAACTGTTATATTTCGATAGTGTATTGCCGGAGTAAATGTCCCCGCGTGATGTATGAGGAGCAGCTGATTGAGATTCAGTTATTGGTTGTACTTTAGGACTGTTATTTGTTTTATTTCTTTTTTTTAAGTTAAAAGTATCTTTATTCAACTAGGCTACATAAAGTAACACTTTTGAATCGTCATGGTATTAGAAAACGGTTCGGAAGACAGTTTTATTTTCGAAAGGAGAATTTTCGCAGTTAACAGAATGTTTTTTAAAGGCTTTTGAAATTAGTATTTTTTATTAAAGGAACCAGTTAAAAAGAAAATAACCATTAGTAAGTTCCGTTGTTGGACATTTCAAGCCTCGCGAATTATCAGTCTTGTATCATCAGTCGTAAAAATACAAAATTAATTTAAAAAAGGGTGTCTTTATTTTAAATTGTTTAAATTTAATTTTCAGTTTACACGAAAGTTTTTAATTAGCTATATTCTACTTCTGCATCGTAAAATAAGGTATTTTTTAGCTATACATTATTATGTATTTACTTAACTCCTAATTTAGCATAACACGTTTATGACAAAAAAATACAATTATACCTATTTAATTCAACTTAGGTTTCAACCTAATAACGTCGTTTATTCAATGCAATTTAAACAGTAAACTTCATATACCTTAAATTCTTTAAAAAACACTCTTTCGTAACAAAACTTACTGACATTCAGATATAGATCCAACTGAAAATATCTCGTATTATGCAAACAATGGCACCCGGCGATTGAGGCCGAAAATATCAGGAAAATTTCAGGAAAATGCTCAGAACGGAAATCGGAGGGAACCGGCCAAATCCGACCAAACATCAAAGGCTCTTGACCGCTGAAAAACTCTTTGACTACTGGCAACATTATGACGTCATTTTAACTCGTCGGAATGGAATAATTTAATAGAGTCACGGCTTTTGAGTCGGCTATTTCCTCGGCTTGTATAACGGTATGGGTGAGTGGAGTATGCGGGGTGGGTTCCGGATTATTTTGCTTTCAATGAAAAGGTTAAAAGGTTAAGCAAATGTGGTCATAATATTCATATGAAAAAAACAAGCTTAATGATAATTTCGTATCTATGTATCCATATTAAAGAAGAAAATATTTAGTTGCTTGTTTACCGATATACCGTACCCCGTGTAGATCTACATTGTCATTCGTGAAGGCTTTTATTTAACATAAAACTTAGATGTTTAGTTAAAAGAACGCGAGTAAAATGCTATAAATATATCGATATTACATGCGTCTTTTATAACTTAAACCACCGAACAATATAGACTACAGCCATGGGCCCGTAGTCATTATAATACAAATGTTAAAAATTTGACGTATCAAAGCATAATTGTGGGACATTGAAAAATTGTTTTTATTGTTAGTCCATTCAAGTCTCCAAATAAAAAAAATAGTATGATAAATGATCACATTATAAAAACAGCGCTAGAATAAATTCAAAAATACATTTCACACGTTACCCTAAATCATTTAAAAATTGTATTTACATTTGTAAAAGTTTGATTGAGTTAACAGAATCCAAACGCTCCGAATTTATTTAGAATATTCGAGACAGATATTTTTCAATGGATTAATCAGGTTTTGTGATTTAGTAAACACGCTCGTACGGTCGGTCGTTTTGCAAAAAAAAATATATCCATTCAATTACTTTTAATCTTGCTTTTATCCCTTTGAATATGGCGAAAATTCTTTCGTTCGAAGTTTTTATTCGATACGGTGTTCTTTTGAAAAAAACCGTTGCGGACTTAAATTAATGAGTGCATTTCGTAATATTGAAATATACAGCGAGTACTGAATGGACGTTAATTAACTGATCTCAAAGACAAAGTACCCTATTTACGTACGATGCGGATAATTCTTTTTTGTTCTTGGAGAATCTTCGCTTCGAATTAATTAGATTGAGTATGTGTAATGAATAGATATTCGATCCAGTATGTTTCACTCCAACTTTTAGTTAAAAATATTTTCGTATAAAGAAAAATGATATCATGAAGCCAAAAACGATGCGAAAACTCTTTAACAGGACAAGTTCAAAATTCACTACATATTACTGGCTTCACTGTAATTACTAAGACTATTACTATTTTACTATTTATAGTGAAGTCATAAGGAACCCATATGCAATTGTACTCGCTCATAATTTGTGTAAAATAGTTTAACATTAATTACACTTTTGGATCAGAATAATTCTCATAGGTGACGTTCCATGGTCTACCCAAAAATAATATAGCACCTCTAATAGTAAATATAGCATACATAATATAAGTAGATACATATATGTCAAATGTTCAAGTCAATTAAAGTCATGTTTTTTTTTTCATTATAAGTCAAATTTAAGGAGAATTAACAAAAGAATTCCAACCATAAGCCAATAAATAACCATCACTCATTTAATACCATTTTATCAGCGATGCAAAAAATGGCAGTTATTAACAACGTTTGTCACGTAGCAGATTGCGAGTATACATTATACAGTATACATAGTATAACAGCGTGGTATACATTATACAGTGAGGCAAGGGCTTCTCACAAGGGCTGTTTTATCTCTCCGTCATTTGTCACCCGCCAAAATAATAAGTATTCTACCTGCAGAACCTTTACAGGGCACGATCGCTTATTCAATATATTAATTAAATTTATTTTAATATAGGTAAAGATTTTTTGATCAATAAATTCACTAATACTAACCTTTTGTAAGAGATTCCTTAGAAATCCACATTATTGATTGAATTATTAATGACTCAAACTATATAAAAATAAGGATTAGTTTATTATTATTATTTTGTTTTATATTGTTTGTATTACACAGTCTCTCGGCTCTTCTAACTGAATTGTATTAAATTAATGAAATGCAATGTTCAATATCTTTTAATTTTTATTTCTCACAGAGTCCTTCATTACATTAAAAACCTGGTCATTTACCTGGTAACTTTACAATTATTTCTTTGAGAATGGAAAAAAATATTTAAGCAGCCACGATAATCGTGACGACATATCGTACGTTGTAAAACCGCCGGTGAGTATATACAGATGGGCCCCTTTGTCCTTTGGAATAATCTACCAAATGAAGTGTTCTTTAACAGACTTCACGAGAACGGCTATTCATTTTGCCCGGGAAATGTAGTTAGTGTAGTTATGTCCAACTTCCTTAGAGATAATATTCTTTTATTCTAGCTTTCACTTTTAGTGTAGTTTAAGTGATCATTTGTTGGTATCTCGACTGAGATTATTTACCTGACTGTTAGAAGGATGGTTATGTTTTAGAGGTACTTGTACGTTTGGGAAATTGACATATCCTTTACCTTAAATCGTTGTGCAAAGTCAAATATATATTTCTTCATCTTAGTATACATATAGTAACACTTTTGAAACGTCATAGTATAAAAAGTATAATGTAGAAATTTTATTTTACCCATACACGGTCATCGCTGTATTTCTTTTAATAATTAATGATAAGATTATTTCGTCTCTTTTATAACAATAATTAATAGAATCGTTTAGTTTTAGATTTATTTCTTGTGAATGAGTTTTTGCAGGCGACTATCTCATCATATAAAATCTCCATTAATTCTAATACCCAACCTAAGTATCTATGTAATGAATAATTTAATTTATCTTTATAATTATAAAATATCATACATTTAGGAATCGGGAATAGATTTAATAAAAAAAGAAATGTGATTACAAATACAGGTCTTATAATTAACTAAATTAATATAAATCACAAATCAATTGAATCACTGAAGCTAACCAAATTAAAATAAATGAATCTATTAAGGAAACAATCAACCACCAAACACACTGATTAAGTAAATAATCGTTAATTTAAATATGCGACAAGCAACGTGATGACACCGAGGAGCTATCCGTACGAGCGACGACCGACCAAAGATGTTACGTCTATCGCTCAACGGTTTTTATAACTGTCACTACGATGTCATGTATAGTACGCGTCACGAATCTTTAGCGCTGAACGAAACCAGCGCAGAAGTCAAAAATAAGCTATCGAGGTAACGGCGCGGCGCGCGGGGCGCGTCATTGTCGGGTGCGCGAGCGTTGATTGGTTGTCCCAGTCGTGTTGTCTTTGAGCACCAATACGTCAATTACAGCGCGATTCTACCGATGCGCAGCTATTCTCATTGAGCGCTAAACATAAATGACGCGTACCCGGTCAAGTAAAAAGAATTAAAATCGATCCTAATAATATAATATTATACTTAGTTAAAGAATAATCAAGAAAACAGCCTTTGCGGCCTTATAAAAGAGGAAACATCAAAATAGTAATTATTAGTAGTAGATTTTGCATAATATTCAAAGACTATTTGTCATTTAAATAGTGCTCCTATATTTCAAGTTAAATATTCTGTCGTTTGGAGCGACTCTGCGGACGGACGCGTGACAGTTGTCTTGTATCATCAATTTTGTTACATCATCTATTTCTAACTAACGTTTAGCTGCTCAGGGATATAGTCATAAATATATGAAATTCATTACATGGTATAAAACAGTCTTTCTTGTCTGTCCCTATTTAAGCTTAAATCTTTAGAGTCTACGCAAACTGACTAAAAGGGGTGGAGAATAAAGATGTGCCGATATATGTCTGAACCTGAAAACATAAATAGGTAAATAATTTAAAAATAATAATAAATCTGATTCTTTACAAACTCATATGTATCTATATCTAACATATTTCGACGATCAAACGACGATCAAAAAAAAAGAGATTTGTTTTTTCTTTTAAATGAAGCTGTGTGTAACTGAAGTGGTAACCCACATAATTTGTGTATGTATGTAAAAACTACCTGTTCTCGAAACTTCATCCAAATTCATTCAGTTCCGTAGTGGATACTATTATAACTTACTCACAGACAATCACATACCTAAATATTCTTCAAGTTTAGCTTTTCATTACACAAAAGCCAATATAAAAGTAAATAACCTACAAGTGACCTCTGTGGTACGAAACTAGCTCCAACTTCAATCAGTGCGTGATTCCTCGAGCTACACTAACTTCTATAAGTCGATTACTTTTGCAATAATAAGTTTCTTTGTAATGTAGAAGACGTTTGAATGTTAATAGAATCAAACAATCATATACCTTTAAGTGTAGGTTTTATCACTATTTAGTATAGGCTGGCGTTTTTCTTACCATCAGGAGTCCGGCTCGTCTCACCACTTAATAGTACAAAAAAGCAATAAAATCGCTTTTTCCGTCCCTAAATCCCTACAAAAAATATTCACACTTAAAATACAAGGAAATGTTGTGACAGTATCTTAGTAAACTTTGACCGGCGGGCCCCCCCCCCCTTCAACCTCTTTTCCAGTAAAAAGTAACCTATATCTTATCTCAGCCTCTAAACCATCTGTGTACCAATCAATTAGTAAATTGTATTACAATCGGTTCAGTATTTTGGCGTGAAAGCGTAACAGACAGACAGACGGAGTTAGTTTGGCATTTATAATATTAGTAGGGATTATCTCTTTCGCACAATCCGCGAGGCAATAGCTATGCTATTATTTACTTGTTATGTTGTCAAAGATACGAATTTTATTGTGGTTTTAGCTAATAAGTATATCAATTAAGAAAGTGTAGTTTATACACTTACTTATATGCAATTATTAGGCTGTTAAATAAAATGTTTAACTTTTAAAACACACCAAATAAACATTACAGGGCTAACGCAGTACCACAACTAGTAGACTTACTGCGTATACCCTGTAGTAAGTAGGTATCCGGGCTCAGGTGGCCGACGCGCTCATTGGTCGGATAATGTCGCGATAATGTGTGTAACTTTCATTGTTTGTGTTCCAATGTTGGACTAGTTGTGTATTACGGAGTTGTTCTGTGTTTTGTAGATTATAACTGTTAGGAGAATATAATATAGCTACTATTAAGATAATAAAATATAGTTAAATGAAAATAAAAACAATGAAATAGAAAAATGTTTGTTCATTCAGCTTTTAAAAGGTGAACAGTATCTGATAAATAGTACTAAAATAGTATAACGAAGTTATTAAAGCCAATCTATATACTAATATATAAAGCTGAAGAGTTTGTTTGTTTGTTTGTTTGAACGCGCTAATCTCAGGATCTACATGTTCGAATTGAAAAATTCTTTTTTTATTGAATTGGCCATTTATCGAGGAATGCTTTAGGCTACATAACATCACGCTGCGACTAATAGGAGCGAAGATATAATGGAAAATATGGAAAAAACGGGGAAAATTATTCATATTTAGGGGCTTCCTTTGCGTGCGCTGCGAAAACGGTTCAAGATACAAAAATAATATGTATGAAAGAATTATTCCTCTTTAAATGATCTAAAAAAAAGTCCGCGACGGTATATGTCTATCTTCTAAGATTGGCTCTCTATTACATAATAATAATAATAATAAATAATAAATATTTTTAGGACATTTATACACAGCGCCATCTAGTTCCAAGCTAAGCCGAAGCTTGTGTTATGGCAACTAGATAACGGAATAAATTACATATACATTACTTTTCTTTTGTAAATACATACATACAATACATAGCAACACCCAGACCCCAGAAAAATACAAATGTAAATTACAAATATATTTTTCCGGTGTGGGAATCGAACCCACGACCCTTCGCGCAGAAGGCAGGTGTATTACCTACTGCGCCAAGCGGTCGTCAAGAGAAATACATCCGACGGGGACGAAGTCGCGAGCAATAGCTAGTTATTAATAACTATAGTAATATTTCAAAAACAATTTGTTTGAAAATGCCTCCTGATCTACATCAAATAATGCCTTAATATTTTTTTACCCTTTTGGGAACGTAACACTAAAATGAAAGTTGAACGCAGCTTTATAATTAACTAGCTATCCGCCCCGGTTTCGTTCGCATATATTATGCATGTATTATACATATAAATCTTCCTCTTGAATCACTCTGCCTATTAAAACCGCATGAGAAACGGTTGCGTATTTTTAATGGTTTAATCATATAGATATAGGGATCATCACATACTATATAGTAATTACATTTCAATACTACATTAACAAGTTCGTACAAGCAAGCTACAAATTACTTACTATGTAATTCTAGTGACAGGTTACTTAAGGTATTGGAGTGACAACGAGTAATTCCGGAATTAATCGTAGTTAATTGTACGCAAGCCCCTTGAAATATAGCTGTTTAATATTCTAATGACTCGTGAGGCTTGATTCACTAATTGGAATTTGAGTTATTTGTTCGATAAAGATTGTATGCTAAGACAATCTGTGCCCCGCGGTTTTACACATGTAGTTCCCGTTCCCGGGGTAACACCGGGATAAAAAGTATCCCATATACTAATATAGGGTCTCATCTACCTACATGCTAAATTTCATTTAAATCTATTTAGTAGTTTTTGTATGAGAGGTTAACAAACATACATATTCACATACTAAATAATTTATAAGTCTATTAAGGATAGGCTTTCAAATTATTGATTTGATTTGAAAATGTTAATAAATATAGAGCTTTGACATGAAAAACTAAAACTAGGAACTTAGGAGTAGTCCTATAATGATGATGATGAATTTTAGTGTCTAGAAATAGTAATACGAGTACAACCGATACATTATTATTTTATATACACTACATATATAATATGTAGCCTAGTTGAAGAAAGATAAATTTGTCTAGACTGGACTTATGGAAGCATTACTTTTAATAAGTAATACACAATTATCTTAAACTCAGTTCTGAAGTTCAGTATTAATATATTTGAACCCCTTATTAACCGATAAACACATATTCCTATTTGAAATCTAACCCTTCAAATGCGTAACGCGAAATTCATGTTTGCCTTCTAACCCGTATTCTGCGCACGGAATAAATCTCCCCTATTGTTTTTTGGCATGTTTCTCGTACCCTTTGTCTTGTGTTTGCTCAACATCTGACGGTTCGTGGTATTTAATAAATATTATATACTTGTAATATCTCGTATATTTGAGAATTTCCGCTTTCTATATGTATAAGGTTTTGTTTTTAAAAATACCTATAAAATGTCAGTGAGTAAATATTTATGTGTTGCTTATTAATGTATAACTTGATTTTTAACTTTTTTTAGAACATATTTGAAGTACGAGTTTTAAGTAGAAAAAGAAGGATAGATAAGGGATAAGTAGTATAGTGATCATTGACGCTTTGGCCCAGCTAGTTAGAAATAAATAAACTTAAAAAAATAAAACAATTAAACTGTCGAAAGCTTATCTCTATCTAGTCCCACACTGAGAGCTTGTGTTATCAGACAGAGTGACTTAAGAAGGTTATATATATAACATGAATAAATGCAGGTTAAACCGTGGTAAATGCATAATATATAAAAAAATTGGCTTCAAATCTTTTCCATAATTCAATTATGATAAAAAATATACCTCTTATTTCCGAAGAGCAATTAAACTTTCCTTACCCCCCCTCCCACGAGATGAACAGATCGCAACAATTTTTCGTTTTTAAGCAACTCCAGAGGTTTGAAGGCGCATAATTTAAAAAGTTGCCCCATGGCCCACGAGACTACCTCAGTTATAAATTAAAGATGTTTTTCATTGGACTAATTATATATTTTAATTAGCTATAAGAATAATACATTTTTATATATAAAAATTACGTGTCACGTTATTTTTCCGCGATTAACATAAACTACTGAACCGATATTAAATTAAATTTGCACACCGTGTGCATTTTGACCCAACTCAAG
>JADANM010007051.1:1194552-1220624 GCA_026213755.1 Eurema hecabe | reverse complement strand
AAATCAATTAAATCAGAACTTATGGAGAGGTTCAAACAGCGCCTCAATGCTATACTCAAGACTCATTTAAACGCTAAAAATAGTATAAAAGCCATTAACACTTATGCAATTCCTATACTAACTTACTCTTTCGGAATTATAAAATGGTCGCAGACAGATCTAAAAAAATTACAACGCATAACACATACTCATCTAACTAAACACAGAAAACACCACCCAAAAGCATGTATACAACGCCTCACATTGCCACGTTCAGAAGGAGGAAGAGGTCTTATTGACATAACTAATTTACACAATAAACAGATACATACACTCCGACACTACTTTCATACAAAATCCGAAAATTCCTTATTACACAAACACATCGCAGCAATAGATACTAAACTCACACCACTCAACCTACGTGATTTACACACACAACCTAATGAACATCTCACAGATACAAAGGAAAAAATAGCAGCATGGTCAGCGAAAACCCTACATGGTAGACACCGATCCTATCTAAGCCAACCTCACGTCGACAAGGACAAGTCGAACGACTGGCTTCGCAAAGGTGAACTGTTCCCAGAAACGGAGGGCTTCATGCTTGCTATACAGGACGAAGTAATAGCTACCCGAAATTACATGAAATACATAGTTAAAGATCATAATCAACCCACTGATGTTTGTAGACACTGCAATAGAGCACCCGAAACAATTCAACACATCACAGGAGCCTGTTCAACACTCGCACAAACTGATTATAAACATCGCCATGACCAGGTCGCTGCCATCATTCACCAATTTCTCGTCCACAGATTCAGCTTCATTAAAGAAATGGTCCCATATTACAAATACCAACCCAACGCAGTCTTAGAAAATGAGAAATACAAGCTCTATTGGGACAGAACTATCTTAACCGACAAGACAATTCATTACAATAGACCAGACATAACAGTACATGATAAAGAAACCGGAATAGTATATCTCATAGACATTTCAATCCCCAATTCACACAACATTCAAAAAACAATATCCGAAAAACTTACTAAATATCAAGAACTTGCAATAGAACTCAAGTCCCAATGGAAAGCACAAACTGTCCACATAGTGCCAATAGTTTTATCAGCAACAGGAATAGTTCCTAAATCCCTGACACAAAGTCTCAATACTCTCAACATACCGACCTACATTATTTCTCTTCTGCAAAAAGCTACCATACTCAACACGTGCCGCATCACCCGAAAGTTCCTTTCTTCATCAAGCATTTCTGCTTCATTTTCTATTTAAAACTATTTCTTCTTTGCTTTAACATTCATTCTTATTTTATCTATTATTTCCAACAACTATCGCTTGGATTTGTCCCGCGGTAGTCGTAAAAATTACCCTCACTTGAGGAGAATAAAACAAAAAGATAATAATAATAATAATAATAATATAGCCCTTTATTTCCAGTTCCACAAAAATTTTGTTTAAAACTTATACAATAAATATCTAGTTACATTTTTTATTTTTTTTTGAAATAGTCACATTTAAAAAAAATAATCATAATAAGCTAGAAATAACTATATGGTTTACTGAATTGTTAATAATTATTAATATTACTCCAATCCTTTAACTTTACGAACGGGTTTTATCATACTTTACATAAATATATTTATTGTATAATGTGATACACGCGAAGGGCGCCTAGTTTAACAAAATAATAACATAGTATAAAACAAATTGGCTTTCTTCTATCTGAGCGTATGGTTAAATCTTTAACACTACGCCACCGTTTTTCATGCTGTTTTTATCATTAGAGCGATCCAAGAGGGAGCTTTATGTGTATAAATACTCGGGTACTTTTACTTACATATAATTTCACAATCTCATCTGTAAGTGACATAATAACGGTCTACTGAAGTTAATATTAAAATTAACTTGAATTAATTTCCATGGAAGTAACATTACCTTAGGCATTGCTTTGTCGACAATAAAGTCGTTTAATTAAAGCACGAAATCTACAAAGGACAAATATTACGTACGAGAGATAAATATTACGATATGTTACGTGTAAGCAACTTAAGTTGAGAGCTTACTTGGAACTTAATTCAGTTACTAGAACTTTTTATTTATGAAATTTATTTCTCCTTCTTTTAACCTTTTTTTATCATCTAATTCTTGTAAGGAGTATATTAGTGTTGTATCTTCTTTATTAACCGACTTCAAAAGAATGGAGGTTTCTCAATTCTACCATAATAAATATGTTTTTTTTATCATTAGCCGCACACCGTGTTTAACTCGTATTATAAAAATTGTAAAACTCTATATATTATAAAAATTGTATGAAAATCGGTTTAGTAGTTTTAAAGATAAGCATATATAGGGATAGGTTGAAGAAAGCGACTTTCCTTTACACTGCTTATTCTTCTTTTTTATATAAAGCTGAAGAGTTTGTTTGTTTGAACGCGCTAATCTCAGGAACTACTGGTTCGAATTGAAAAATTTATTTTTTTATTGAATAGACAATTTATCGAGGAAGGCTTTAGGCTACATTACATCACGCTGCGACTAATAGGAGCGAAGAAATCATGGAAAAACAAATCAAAGGGGACGAAGTCGCGAGCAACAGCTAGTTTAATAATATTGTCTTTCTCATATTATCTATTTTTACAAAATTAACAGCCTTTACGAAATCCATGGTTTTACCATTTAAAAAACAAAAAAATATCCCAGTACATCCCTTGTCTTAAGGGTTTTCTGTTAAAATTCAACAATAGGGAGTATATTTCACAACAATTTAGCGAGCTTCATAACGGTGAAATGAACAATTGTGCGATTTCATACAAATAGCTATTTAACGACACACAAGGGCTGTACCGTATTCAAATTAACCCTTTTGATAGGATTCTCAGATTTGATAGGTTTCTTTTATGTAATAGATATGTTATACACATATAAATCAAACGAAAAAAGTGTTCCGCACATTACACATATTATTGAAAGAATACTCAAGACGATTAAACAGTAAATAATGCATATTACAAGAAAATATCAATACTTAAGACTTAATTTTGTCACCATATTGTATTTTAATATTGTAGCTAATTTTGAAATTTCCTTTAACATATTCCATGAGTTACTAGATACATTGTTTATTAGTTATTATAAAAACCGGAAAAAACGCGGTAAAATCCGAACAACACAACTAGTTGTTATAATTTTACGCGCTAAATAATCAAAAGCGATTATGAACAAAATCAATTTGCGCTTTTAAAACCGAAACCGAGTGATGTAACCACAAACGCCAAAACTTTCTTAGCTACAAACGAATTCTAGTTTTCGAATAAATTTGAACCTTATTGCTAAAGAAATAGATTTGAAATTCCCAGACTTGATACACGGGGAAGGAAATTTAAATTTGGAACAGGTATTCGAAGTCAAAATGTGCAAATTGGCTTGTAGCAAGCGCAGGAAGGAATGCGGTCTGATACACACGCTATGTGTGTGACCATTCTTTATTTAAATTTTGAATTTAGAATATGAATCTTGTTTATGAAAGAACAATGTTTAGTGATATTTTTTTAAATGTATTCTTTATTTACGGCCAAGTTTCTTACTGCAAAATTTAATTGTTTTTTTTATGATTATGTTATCGAACCTTATTTAACATTCATATTTAATGACTAGGTATATTCATAACAACAAGTAATATTCTCATAAAACATTTCTTTGAAGAATTTTAAATCGACATACGTGTCTAATGTTCCAAAAATTAACACTTATTAAAGTTTTATCTAAGTTGGATCATCCGTTTACATAGATAAGGTACAATACCACGAACATACATAAAAATTAAAAAAAAAAAAAAAACTTTTACCTCTTTCGTCTAAATCTCGTACAAGATGTCAAAACCGTGTCTCTGGTTTGTGAAAACGAAAATGCATAGACAATAGAAATTCAGCATAGCTTTTATTTGATCGTGTATTGCAAGTTCGTCGGTCCCCGCGAGACTGTATGTCTGTTCCACCAGAACTCCTGTAGGTACGTAGCGTTTCTCGTAATTCTCTATAGTTCGAAATAAGGCAGAATGTGTTCCTTATAGTTTTCATACCTGTTTAAAAATCGAATTTAAGTGGTTTGTTCCCGCCTTTAATATATAAAACGTTTATTATACGTTAATTGTAATGTATACTTAACAATATTTTGTGGAATGCTTGATTATTAAAATAAAAAAATAATTATTTCAGTAAATCTATAGATACTCTCTTAACATTTTAAAATACGTTTATTGAATTTAAAACAGAAATCAAATGATACATAAATTCCAAAAATTACTTAATGGAAATGTATGAATAATAATTCTTACACATGGTATTATTCAATTAAGCAACAAAACATTCCATTTATTTTTAAAATATCCCCATCCAAATAAATTCCGAACGAATTTATACCATTACAAAATACCAACTCGTAAACTCTATTCCATTCTGGCAATCGCAAACTTTTTATTTAAAAAAAGAACGTTTTTCACGTTCCGTTCTAGGACATACTGAACATTTGAAACGCGATTTGAATTTAGAACAGTGCGTCGCGAGACCCTGGCCCCTGCTCGATACTAGGTATTGGATTATCGTTTCAAATTGGAACGATTCAAATTTCGTATAATAATTTGAATTTAGAAACTGAAGTGACAATTCGTTTATGAAAACTGATAGAATTTTAGAAACAGTTTGTAATTTTTTTTTGTTAAGTGAAGTGTGAACAATAAAAATAGCAATGTGTATTTTTAGTGAGGAAGGCTAGAAGAATAAAAGAGATTATAGAGGTAAGTAATAATATATAAATATAACCTCTCAAACGAATAAAAAACATACGTCAAAAAAAAATCTACCGAAATTTCTAGAAACTACGCGACGCTAAGACTCCTTTATCGCGTAAATGTGACAAAATGTCTGAATAAAACAACGCTCACTTATTTTCGGAATAATTCAAGTGTCCAATTCTGACGCGGGCAAATCTTTGAGGGTTTTTTAATGAGATTTTCGTATAATTCGACACTCAATAATCTCGGTAGTGCGAGCGACGTCACGTTCCATTGAAAAAATTGTATCAGTTGTTCAAATTTCAGATAATATTATAAATAACTTGTAGGTCTTTTTTTTAATAACAATATGTTACACATTATTTTAAACTAGCCGTTGCCCGCGACTTCGTCCCCGTCGATTTCCTTTTCCATTATACCTTCGCTCCTATTAATCGCAGCGTGATGTTATGTAGCCTAAAGCCTTGCTCAATAAATTGTCTATTGAATAAAAAAAGAATTATTCAATTCGAACTAGTAGTTCCTGAGATAAGCGCGTTCAAACAAACAAACTCTTCAGCTTTATATATCAGTATAGATATAAAACTAATACTGACTGAAAATAGAAATGAATTTTTTGCGTTATTGAGGTGTGATTGTTGGTCTTCTATCCACTCGTGTCGCCCTGGTACTTTGTTATTCGTTTTACATAGATATAAGTTTTATCGCAACATTGCTGCTGTATGTATGTATGTATGTATGTATGTATCTTTGTTTCATTAATCTATACTTATTATATTATAAAGAATTAAAGTTTGTATGTTTGTTAAATTGTAGGGGTTAATCTCGGGATCTACTGAACCGATTTAAAAAATTATTGAGAGTGTCATAGGCTATTTGAAAAACCGAAAAGGATAATCAATTATGCCCAACGAAGTGGGCACGGGTCAGCTAGTTTATAATAAAAACTTATTTATTTAAATAAGCTCATCGAATTTATTTATTTACTCTCATTTACCGTATCTTAATCATTATTTACTTATTTAGTAATATTGTTTGACTTTCTAAAATATATGACTAACGAAATGTCAAGTGAACATAGCATTTTAAAAAGCAGAGACTATAAAATAATATATTGAAATCTGGTTACTCTACAATTCAATTACCAGTAGGTGTTAGCCGGCTCATTAGTGGTCGCTTCAGCTGTCTGCCTCGCGCCTGTCAGTCGACCTCCTTACAATGCATAACGCCCTGGTACTTTGTTACCTAGTCACGAGGTTTTTAGGTTTTACAAACGCCTTTTAAGGCTGATTGATTGAAATTTATTAAATACACAAAAAATATAAACACACACACACACGATTCAATAGATCTAATTTATTTTTGCTTCTAATGATAAGGACTACACACAAAATTAATTATGAAAGAACATATTTTAAAGCTTTTTTTATATGGATAATTTTGTATTAATAGTAAGTTTGTAATGTTTTCTTAAAAAAAATTGAAGGAATGCATCCAGGCACTTGATGAGGAATAAAATATGTTAAATATATCAAACAAACATCAGGTAAAAAATATCACTGCTAATAAATAGCTCAGAAAAGCTGAACAGAGTTTAATAAAATCACTCAATTTGTCAACGAAGATTTTTATACAAGTTACCACGAGACAGCGAGTTAGAAAGACTTATTTTTTAGTTAGGGTTTAAGTCTAAGTAGGGCTTAAAGTCGATTTATTAGCCTGACACCTAGTTGCTCCGTGCCTTAGTTAATTGCTTAATTAAAAACAAATTTTAAGTTAACAAGTAACAAGTAACCAGTTATAAAAATGTTATTATAAGCAAGTCTTTTAAAGATAGGCGATTACATTACTATTTGATAATATTATGTGGTATGAATTTTTTCGTTTATTAGTTACTAGCTGTTGCCCGCGACTCCGTCTGCGTGGAATTTCATATAAACTTTGAAGTTTTAAAATTCCAAAGTAAGAGATTTTAGTCTACATTTGACTTAGTAAAACAAAAAATCAATCTTTATAATAAAACAAGGAATAATATTTTAAGGCTTGCATTTGCTTTTAAAGCTCTCAACTCTATAAATATTTTCTTTTGTTATATTTTCAGATTTTTATAGTCAAAACAAATTAATTGAAAACAAAAACACAGGCAATATTGCTTGTTATCGGAGATTGGACAATGACCCCTTTTTCCTTGAATTACTTTTAAAGATTTCTAATTACCGTAATTAATTACTAAAAAAATTAAGCAAACTGTTCCTAAAAATTATTTAGTTTAAAAGAAAGCAATTTTTAAGAAACTATAAAATCCAGGTCGCCTAATATACCCTTCCTTGGATGTTTGAATAGGTATTCAAGTATTCTACTAAGTTTGAACTTAAGGACCAAAGTCGAGTAAGAAAGTGCCATAAATTAACCGACGTCTACAAAAGACGGGCCGTGAATGGCCCCACATTGTTCTGTCAGTTCAGACAAAGCGTCACGGCTGCGATTAACCAGCACGGTGCACGACTCATTATAATTTAGTCGCTAGACGTCGGGCCATTCACGGGACATTCACGGCGCGATTTATTGTCTAATGTTTAAGTAGCTGTTCGGTCTTTTGCTTACGAAAATTCGTAAATTATTCCTGTATTTTCAATTATGATACCGCAAAACTTTATCAAGAAAATCGGTATACAATTTTTATTTAACATGAAATATAAAACTCTGAAAACTTTCTTTTGAAACACTACATTTATGACATGATGTAGTGAAATCAAATTATAATTATTATTTATTAAATCATCTTGACACAAAACAGATTTAGCTTTTTATAAACATGCGACTTAAAATCGTATAACTCCAATTTAGCTTTAGAAAATTGTCGTCAGTGATATTTAATTATTTTAGTTCTATGTCAAATGTGCTACAGCGAATGTGTTACAAGCCTTTTAGAAATAGATTAAGAATTTTTAAATCTTCACATTGGTGCCTACACAACAATATGTCTAGACAAAAATATACGTCTAAAAATCACACATTGTGGATACGCCCTTAGTTAAAAATCGCCCAGTAGGCGCGGCCCTTATCGTATCTCCGTATTTACGAAGCGTTGCGACAGGATTACTCTCATAATTGCTTATATCCCGGACTTATTACAGGAATTATTGTATCAATTTGTTACAGATATACAATTCTTTGTATGGTCTTGTCTTTCAGCTTAGTATATATAATAATAATAACAACCTTATATCGATTGTCTTCGTTTGTATATGAAGGAAGTATGAATTAAGTCTGATGGTAGTGACCATCTACGCTCATACACAGTGGCAAAGCTAAGAACCTCACTGCGTTGCCGACTGTAAAATATGGAATAAGAAAAGGATTTGTTTCTAAGGAATAAGGAGGGTTAAAGGAGAGAAGGGAAAATTAATATGCGATGGTTCCACTTCTACGAGTAGACTTACACTTAGGGTAGAATATCAATGATTACATATAATAATAAACTATCAAATCGACATGGTCCAACAAAGAATAATTTACGGTGAGTGTAAATGCAATTTCCATATGTGTGTGTGTGTGTGTGTTTGTGTGTATTTGCTGCAGCATTTTTCAAGAAAAGACACATACGTGTATAAGACACTGATAGTGCCCATGACTATATAAAATGTTTATACTTAAGAAAATCAATCATTACAATTTATTCTCTTCCACAACGAATCTCAAGGAAAAAAGAAACTTTAAAAACTAAAGCCAAAGCGATAAACAATCAAAGATGGAATCAAGGATTCTTAATGGATATAAAATGGGTAGTGTAAGGTTCGTTGGAAAACATTGAGGCAAATTTTGCATCGTCAGCCCATTGATATTGAAACCTGGAAGAGACATGGAAATTAAATTTTGTATATTTCCTTAAAACTCGTATCTATATGCTCGTACCTATCGGTCTATATTCTTTGTATAAATACATAAAGTTCATGGTACGTTATTTCGTTTATACCAATGCCATTCACCTTGGCTGGCAACAATGGTTCTACTGTCAAAATTATCCAAATTGTCGACTTAAGGATTCTGAGTTTTTGAGTCCAGCATTCTTCCATAAACTTGTGGACCTAGTTAAGGAAAGAGTCTTCTACAATACAAATGTAAAAGCATAGTATTGTTATAGTTATTATAGACTTGAGAGGACCAACTTTCCTCTGACCCGTTCTTAATACCTAAAAAACTGACTATAAAACTAAAAACTAAAAACTTTTGATGTTAATACTTAATAGTATATGCAAAGTCTCGAACAAATATCATAAGCGCGACGCAGAACTTGGTGCATTAGAAGTGGTCACTATTCTTCCCTTTTTTTATACTACAAAGTGGTGAGACAAGCAGGACACACTCCTGATGAAAAAAGAAACGGCAGTCCATAACCAATACAGTGCTACCCGGAACTGCTCTAAAGCCAAACTCCGAATATGGGTGCACTACACCGACGCGCCCCACTTTGAGTCATAAGATTTTAAGACTCATTAGCTTAATAATCTCGCTGGCTCAGTGCCCTTCAGACTGCAGCACAGTGACATTTGCACATCACTGTTCAGGTGGTAGAATGTCTGGCACTGTAGGGGTACCCACTGGGTCAGTCTCCTGCGAAAGAGACCTACCCCTGGCAAAACAATTTGAAGTAGGATTACTTCAGAGGAGATCTAGGAGCAAAGCATCCACGTCGTAGGCAATCGTGGCCTTTGGAGGCCAGCCAAGTATCTGCTGTTAGGATAAAATTTAATACCGCCGCCATTGAATATTTATTTATGATAATATATAATGATTTATGCTCCGCTTCTCTCAGTTAATGATTTTTATTCGACCCGCTTTAAGTACAATATGTTTCAATTTCATTTTACGATTGCTTCGTTATAAATTATTTATGGCTGGAATGATAAATTACATCATGTCAGTCGTATTGTTTATGTTTGTACCGCGGTCTGTTCGCTTAGTTACATTATGGAATCATGGCAGAATTTCGGTAGGTAATGAACCGCGTTTTTAAAAGAGCTCGTAATCCCTAACTGGTAAGATGGAAATAGCGTTTTGATCAGTGCAAGTCTGAAGTTATAAATTATAAGAGTAACGTCAATCTAAAATCCGCTAAAAGTAATAAACTATTTCATGTGACGACAATGTGTATTATAACACTAGCTGTAGCTCGCGACTTCGTCCCCGTCGATTACTTTTTCAATTATTTCTTCGCTCCTATTAGTCGCAGCGTGAAGTAATGTAGCCTAAAGCCTTCCTCAATAAATGGTCTTTTCAATAAAAAAAAATTGAGTATATATATGTAAATAGTAGTAGCAGTATTCATGCAGTAACCGGGATCCGCACCAAGTCAATCGCGCTTATGATACTTATTCGAAACAAAACATTCGATATCACACCTTTTCCACGCCACTCCCGTTGTTATAAAACAAGTTCAAATTACTTGAATGACAAAACTAAAGAAACACATTCACTTTACATATATCACGTTTCAAACTAAAACAGTGACATTTGACCTTTGAAGCAACACGGGAATAACTCAGGTATTCGCAATATATTTGTTCCATTCCACTCTTCAATACAAACCAATTCCAATGGTATTTTTAATATTGTTCCATTATTCCAATATCTATGGTACAGAGGTTCTTACACTTGATAGGCGAGAAATACTTTAAGTATTAAACAAATGCCATTTTTTACGGAGGAATAATTTTAAAAGTTTATAATTAAAAAACTGGGTTGTGGGTTCGATCTCCGCACTAGAAATAGATATACATTTGAAATTTGCATTTGTATCTTTCTGGGGTCTGGTGTCGCTATGTTTTATATGGACGTATTTACAACATAAATGTTTTTTAATAATTTTTCTATTATATAAGTGCAATAACAAAAGCTCTGTTGAGCGTGGGACTAGATGGCGCTGTTATTATTTATTTAGTTTTTTTACTAAATATATACATAGAAAAATGGCTGAATAATACTTATAGAAATTCTACTACTAACGGTGTACGTCATGGCCTCGATTTAGAGACTGTTTTGCATAGTGGAGGTATTCTTATTAGTCCATGTAATGGGCTATGTCATTCTTGTATGGTCTAAAACCACACTGTGTTCCGTCTTACTTCATCAGAAAGGGGTCACGGACACTTCTCCTAAACTTGAGAACCCCTGCTGTCAATATTACTTTCCGAACAACTATTGACTTAAGAAACAATAAATACACTTATTTGTAACTGGCAATATTATTTATTATGTCAATAAAAGTGAGTTCCGTTTTAAACATTTTATAAATAAACAATGAAAGTGGATTTATTTATGTTAAATAATTATCGTTTCTGTGGAATAGCGGATATTGAATAATAATTATTAATAAATTAATAATTATTAATTAATTAATAATAATAATTTTTATCGGAATAATTAATACATGAATGGAGACTGGAAACATTTCCGATATTATCTATACTAGTATATAAAGCTGCTGAAATTTGAATGTTTTTGAACGCGTGAATCATTAGAGCTATTGCTCTAAGTTAACTTTTTTTATATAACTATATTTATATATTATGTTTATAGAATAGTAAGTTTTTAGTTATATCGGGTTAACAATATTTTTACCTATTATTATATTTTATCCCACGAAAAACATTAAATGTAAAAAAATGCCAAGTCTCTCGAAGCAGTCTTTCCATCGTAAAAAGTTTTGAGATCTCATTGAAGCCAAGTCTCATTCAAATTATTTTATAATCATATTTAGCAATTGTATCAAGAGTTTTCTTTATATTATAATTATAGTGACTTGTCGTCAATGTAAGTGTAAAATATATATCCAATTAAGCTACATATTACACAAAAAGTACCTAGTGTTTTTTTATTATTAATCAAAAAAGATACAAATTTACATGTGTATTATAGTTACATATGAACCTCGCCAAACAAGTGCTACATAATATATACACTTTAGTTGAATACTAATTGTCAAAAATGAAGGACAAAGCCTCAGTTAAATATCAGAAGTATGTACAAAAATAAAGAAGAACTTTGTGCTTACCTTGCTCTCTTTCTTACCCGCCCCCGATGACAGATAGCAAACGTTTTTACCCCAATCGCTCAAATCTTTTAATGCCTCAGGGTCACCTTTTTGTCCATTAATGCCGCGTGTTTCGCTAAATGCGCTGCCTTTTTTGAGCTCGCCACATAATTTTGCGAAATGTTGCCGTGTTCTGGTATATTTTTTGTCATCCCGGTCGTGTTGAAAATAATTTAAAGTGAACAAGGGTTCGAGTTACAATTGAAATAAACGGAATGTGAAAAAATGCATGCTGCCATATTTGATAAAAATAAATACTGCGTGTATTAAAACACTTCTATTAGAAAAAAAACTTTTTCTAATAGAAGACCAGTCAAATCTAAATTATGAAATAACTAACATAATTGCTTTTGAAACGTTTAATAACACTTCAAATGCGAAAGAAATATCATCCGCAGTATGAAATAAATTTTTCAACTCTATCGTATCTCTATACCAAGCAATATAATCGCTTTTCTTATTCCATTAAAGATTAACTAACAAATTTATTAAACGTTAGGATTCACGTTATTAAAATACTTTCGGAACTCAACGAAAGTGTAATCAAAACAACAATTACGCAACTATTCAGAAATTCAAACTAAAACAGCTCACAACTAACTCTGAATATCAGAAAGAATTTATATCGCCAAGCGTGTTGCTACGAAATATAAATTGCGCTACATCCGAAATTATTCCAAGCACTTCGCAAAGGAAAGCCTACAATAAACTTAAGTTAGGGCCTCCGAGCGAAATAATTGTCGATGCTTTAGGTCGGAATTTATAAAGGGCGCATAATGGACGACTGATCCTAAGGGACGAGAGAGACGTCTCCGCGCGGGGATGTGTTGCCGGCTTATCGTTTGATCATATTAATATCCAGTAATGAAGTCTTGTGTTAGTGTATGATGCTTTTAGTACTGCAGTGTTGTACCGTAATATGATTTAAGTAATAGATTTATTTAGATAGATATTTAAGTAGCCATCTTAGCTCGTTGGAAAGCAAATGTCAATACTATATTCGAGGTTACTTACTAAGTGAGTTTAACACTCGATGAGGGGTAATATTTTGATTTACTGAAGTTTGCACGAATACAAAATTATATTGCTTGTCTTGTAATTGGTAAATATAAGCTTTTTTGAAAACTTAGAACACAACATTAAAATGCAAAGCTTTAATATCAAGGTGCTATTTGATTTATAAATACAAAAATTTCTTATAATTCTTCGTAGACTTTAATAAAAATATTCTTTGAAAGCTATCTCAAATCGGGTACTACCCATAACACTCGACGTCTCACTAACATTAGTTCACCAAGTGCGGTGGGATGTACAAAGTCCCCCGAACGAGGGCGGAATTATTAATTTTCCCTCACTCGCTACGATTTTCTCTAAGAGCCTAAGCGCAATTTTTCATGAAGTAATTTTGAAATTCGGATTGAGACAACCATTCGTGGAATGTCGAATCATCGTGAAACGTGCCAGAATGAAATAGATTACATTTTTAGGGTTCCGCACTTTCGAAAGAAATATAAAACAATGTTTTTGTTGTACTGCATATTAATCACTATAGTTTTTATCGTTTTTACGTTTATAACAATATTTTTCTTCGGCGTGTCACTCTGCGGCGTGGTCATCATGACACCTTACCCGTGGTAAGACTTTTTCAATCCTATCCTGCAGAACCAAACGTTCCGTGAGTTCAACCAAGTGACCGAAGAATATTACAATATACTGCTAAACAATGTTCAAATTATCTCTGTAAAATTAAATTTTAATAAGCTTAAATTCAACTGGGCTGAGGGAAGTAACAAAACCTATTTATATAACTTTACAAAATATGATATTGATATATAAATAATTAGTATTAATACTTCTCTATAGAACTGTATTTTACGGGTGTATTCCTCAATATTTAATGACTATCTAGCTAAACGTATACAGAACGACCTGTGATATAAATTGAATTACACTTGGTAACATTTTTGTCGTTATGTGACTGAAAAATCCGAAACTTTCGATTAAAAATTTCAATTTTCATAAATACATCGCATATCTCGCTTTTTGTATGAGACTGTCGAAATTTATTCCCTACAATTCAAATAAAAAAATCCATTTCCCTATTATTATTTATCTATTAGATAAAAATGAATCCCAAAACGTAAATGCGTTGTAAGTCTATAACAGCTACAGTCTAAACAATGTAAACCAAACCAATGTAAAACTAAAACAATGGTTACTATACCGGTTTTTAAGCAGAAAGTGGTAGGTCGTTGTAAGTTGTAAGGTTTCGACCAATATAAGGTAGAAAGAGAACGAGGTTGCGTTGGAACAGCTGGTTTCTAATAAAAAAACTATTATGCATTATACTTAGGTTTTTACTTACTTAATTCCTTAACCGTTTTGCATTGAAAAAAACACATAATATTTACTCATAAGTTTTTAAACTGTACTCTAATATCTCAGAAATGACTAAGCATTGTTGTACCTTATGAGGTATCTGACCGGCAGTGATTCATAATGATCGATCGTCTCATACAATATACGGCGGGGCGGCCCCTTCGTTTCTATGTGAAAAATACCTATAAAATAGCTTATCCTTTATACAGAATTGAAGGCATGTTTAGTAAGTTGTATCTTAATAACTTATTATATGAAATACTTGATAGTACTTCTAAATATCTACATACATTTATTTAGGCTAAAGGAATAAACCAGCGTCAAGTACCTAGTAACTTCTCTTCTGGAGAATCTAAGCAAGCAAAATATCTTACTTTCCCGTTTTCTTTAATCTAAAATTTTATTTCGTGGGTACTTACCGTTAGGCGACAGTCAGACATTTCAATCAAAATCAAATTAAGGAAAATGTTTTTTTTTTAATTCTATCACTGCGCATATAATTACACGCATTAAGCGAAAGCACTACTTAGTACTTTTGAGACTCGATATATGAATAAAGAAATATGAATTTGAAACATTCAACGTAAAGCATTATGCCGCATAATGCGCTTTTGTGCTTCAGTAACTGTCAGTTGGTGACGTTTTGACTTTGACAGCTATACAATTTAGAAACTGTGTTCACTTACCATCAGCTCATCCTCCTGACATACCCTGTATAACATATAGAATAAATTTCACACGATGATTGCTTAAAGCTAAGTGCTTTTGTGGCTATCAGTTACTAGCTATAAGGACGGGATTACACTTGCTGTGTCATGCTCCGATTAATATCAAAAACATGCAGCCCATCTCTGATGAGATATCATTTCATTCGGTAAGTGTTAAAAGCAATATATATTTTTAGTGTGTTATTTTAAAATAGCAACTAACAACTTGTTACAGGTTCTTTACTGTAAAAACTGCTTTTCAGCTTAACTAACCCGAGATAAGCAGGGTTATGTCAAGCTGAAAAATACCGGAATAACGACTAGTGTTACAAATAACGCCCATACAAATCTATGTGGCCCAACCTTACATCGCCGACCCTGGCGCTCCGCCAGAAGCGATAATGTAAGAAATTTTAAAGCGAATAAAGATGACCGCTTCTCGATATTAACCTTATGAATTCAGAGCCTTATTTAGGGTGGACTCCGGTCGCCGTTTCGTAACCGCCAGTTTATTTAAATGTAGTATTAGAAATGAATTTTAATACGATTGAGCGGTATAAGCTGGCGTATTTTATTAAGGTGTATAAGGTTATATAAGAAGGTTGGAAAATTAAGGTTTTGGGGTTTGTTTTGTGTAGTTCCATGGCTATACAAAATTACGTTTGTTCTAAATGTGGCTCTCTTATAAATAATAGTGTTTTAAAGCAAATTTGCTGTAGTAATAACTGAAAGAAAATTACTTTTTGTTGACTTATGATATTATTATGAGTTGTCATACTGTGTGATGACATTATTTTACCAGTTTTTAACGTATAATAACAATTTTATATTATATTTTTAGTATTAGGTACGTATAAATATTTAATTTATTACTCTTTATATAGCTATCCGCCATCTTGTGGCGGCGGCCATCTTGGACCGCGTTATATTAAACGCGCTACGACTAAACTTCGGACTAAATAAAAAACCGATACTACTTTGATATAGACAAATACATAAACACACACGCACACGTCAAATTAAAGCCTACTAATTCCAAAGCGCCAAATTCGATTCCCAACGACAATCGAAGCTCATACAAACTGAATCCGCAGTTATTCATAAGTCATAAGCCATAACCCATCACTTCCTCCGCACAATACTCACTCCGGAGTTAATTTATTACGGCTAACAAAGGACCTCGCCTCATTACACTCATAATATTTATTTCCCAGAGATCGCCTGCTTTATGCGAGAGATTAATGGCGTACGACTCCCATTTCTTGATAAGGGATCAATAGGACCTTTATTTTCAGGGTTCCGTATGTCTTGTTGTTGGGAGAAAATATTTTTGATGGTTGAAAGTTGTAGTAGGTATATTGTGTTTAGAGATTAGAATGGATTGTTATTTTATTGTTTAATTTTTAATGTTGTAAATTCGATTGTAGTTCTGATCAATTAATTATAGAAGATTTGTATGTTGAATGATAACTAATTGAACAGGAGTTGTTATGATCAGAACGGGCATGACATAATGAAATCTCTTTAGAGATAGACCGTCTGATTTCCCAGATTTTATTAATTTTTTGGCTTTCAACTGTTATGACTTTTTTGCTTCTTCCAATTCATATTTGTCTCTTTTAAGAAATAGGAAAATAAACCAACTTTGACTTTGACTTTACTTTATCTCAATAAACTGCAACAACTAATAGCACTGAAAGTCAAATTAAACATATCGTTATTCAACTAGGCAACATATAATAACACTTTTGAATCCCTACAGTATCATGAAACAATTATTTACCACTCCTAATATTTAACAAATATAGAAATCCTACGGAACCCTCACCCCTCACAGAACGTAGCTCACTCTTCAGGAGTTATTCATTGAAACTGTTTACCTTTGAACAAGTGATATCGTAAATTCTCTTTCCACAAACGCTTTTATTTCCCAAAAAGAAAATAAGATCCGAAACTTTGTCAAAGCTTTGGATTAAATATTGTATTAAATATTTTTATTGTGGACGAAATTTGTTGACGCATCAGAAGTCTGATTTGTTCGATTGCCTTTCTTATTGTCTCTTTGAGGTAAAAACCAACTTAGATATATACTATTTCTTACCTACAGCCTTGCCCTGTGGTTATGTAAGACTCATTATATTGATCGCAATGCTGCAATCGAGAGAGACGATTGGTAATAAGTGCTTGCTTAGTATATAGTTTGTATTTTTGGAATAAAACAGAACGGAACTTTAGCTTTCAAAATTCAGCATAAACTCTTATACAGTTTATATTATTTTAGACAAAATTGATATAAAAATGAAATTAATTTCGTTAGACGTGTTTTGATGTTGAATTCAAAATGTGAAAAAAATTGCAAAAGCATAAGTGTAATTATTATACTAACTATGGGAATTAAAGTCATTATTAAATGTGAATGGTAGATATAATCCATCAGACTGTCACTGAGATTTTATTACGACCACATGGTAATAATATCCCTTAAGAAGTGCCTCTTTAATTCTTTATTTTTAGACTCACCACGCAAGGCTAGGGTCCAAAGGTGGTTTCATAATATTCAGCTATAATTTTCATCAGCTAAGCTGCTTACCATAAAATATAGGACAGTCTAAACAACTGCGTACAAAATAGCACCGAATCCAAGTTTCTAATGAAATCGTCAGCTGTTGCAAAGTTCAGGTGACGATAACTTTGCTAACCGACTCGTGTCCGGCGTACAGTACACACACACACAAACACTTGATAAACATTTGCTAAACACGCTTGAAGTTATAATCCGTATACAACGTAAAATATTATATAATCAATTATTCAACTATTTAATGTACTAAGTCTACAATGCAATTTTCAAGTTTTACGTAACCGGCAACACGTGACCGGCTGTTATTAAATTAAAAAAACATTTAAAAAATTAAAAGCAGTGTATAAAAGGGGATTTTTTGTGGAGAAAATATATTAAATATAATATTCCAAAATTTATTTTGTAATGATCCTAGGTTCATGGTGTGATGGTAGGTTGATGGGTCTTCACAACTCTCACGTAATCCGCTATAAATAATCAAAGCATATTTTTCTTCCTTTAATAACAGACATTACGATGTCTTAATGGACTCTGAAACATCTAGTATAAAGTAAAAACGTTGATTAAAAACTTGAAACAATAAACCCTCCCGTTATCAATAACAGTCGTTCAATAAAACACGTTTTAACAAGAACAAATTACAAATGTTCTCTCCCGAAGGGTCCGCCCTAAACCGTTTTATGTTCACGGCATACGGCGCATAAAGTTTTATTGCGGGCCAAATCTTGAGTTTTTATGCAATACGTTTAAATGGTCGGTAAATAAATATGGAACTAGAAAACGTCTACGATCCGGCTCGAAGGACCATATCTATCCAATTTTCACGGGCAGTCTGGCTGTGACAATAACTATAATCGTTTATAATCTTAACTGTCTATAATAATGATTAATTCTTTATTTGATAAGTTCATAACAGTAATAACATTTTCGTTTTATACCAATATTTTTTTAGTTTACGAAATAATTAATTTCTGAACCCTTATTGGAATTATTGACAACCACAATAATTATGAAATGAGTAATTTTTCAGAGATACGTTTGATACAGCTTTGCTACACTTTGGTACAAATAAATTTATAAACCATTGCTGAGATGTATATTACGTTGTTATTAGACCCAATTTTTTTTTTATTATTTTGTGTCATTGACCTGTTCTTTTTTATTGTGTTAAATTTTTCAAGTGTATATATTATCAGACAATAAATCAAGAACTATCCCCTCAACCTCAAACTCGGAAACTTTACCGCTCAAACTATTAGTATAGATAATACGATCAGTAAAATTTACATAATCATTGATCAAATTACGCTCCAACGAAACATTCAACACGAAAGAGCTTTAAATTCAGTCCAGTAACAGAATAACATTAAAAGGCATACACGTGTAATTATCCAAGTAAATAAAGTCAATGGTCATTAACCCACAATCGCGGTGATTTCGCGAAGCACTGAAACGGCTGCAGATTTATTGTCAGGAGCGATTGTTGGAGCTCAATCACGATTCAATCAGCCCTGTTTTCATATCGGCCGATCGAAATATCATCGAAATGTCGCGAACAGAGGGCGAAGTACACGGGCGTATATTTTGTTCAGAACAGGGTCAATGCACTTATCGTAAAACAACTAGCCGCACCCCGCGATTTTTCGCGCTCCTCTTGAATCAGTCTATTTATTATAAATGCATGAGAATCGGTTGCATAGAGTTTAAAGATTTAATCATACATCTATGTATTATCTCTATATAGTTTATGTATATCTCTATATAGGAACAGACAAAGCGACTTTATATTATATAGTGAGCTACATAATAAAGTAAATGTTAAATTGTCAGGTTGTAACAATCATTTACTGGTTTGGTAGGCAATAATTTTGGCTGACTGACCGCTGTTAAGATTCTTAATACGACAGTTTTAATACATGCATTATACATGCGAGCGAAGCCGGCAGGTTGCTAGTATAGTTGAAAGATATGTTAGTCTTTGACTTAAAAAGACTATAGTCAGTCTATACAACTATCGCCCGTATGTTTCTCCGAGCACGGACCGAATCTCTGAGAAGCGCTGTTTCAGCACTTTATTATTTTTGTCAATGCTGAATCGCTTTTAAACAACAATCGCCGCTCCCATTGTGTCTTTTTATTGAAATCCGTGTTATTGGTTTTAAACTTCGTTATGGTTTTGTGTAAGGCTTTGTATTGTTGGTTCTTTAAGCTTGTTCTTACTAATATTGGTTTTTATTTGATGCTTGGAAACCCTTTTAAGTATAAAACTCTGGTTTGTACAATCAGTTCAATCTTCTCACTCGAAAGAACTAAACAAAAAAAAACTAAACAATCGAAAACACTCTTTTTGGAGTCGATTAAATATTCTCACAACAATCTCCAATAACCAAAGACAAAGTCCTAAAGCTATTTAAGTCGAAAAATTAAGAAAAAAACCGTCAAAACTATGGCGGGAGGTTGTCACATCGCGCGCCGATTTATCGCTGAACTTCACCAATAAATAGTCCCAACGACTCGAGAGCTACTCGAGATCGTCCCCGCATCCTTAGGGAGGCTTCAGACGGAAAAAACGCTGCGTTACGTCTGCGAAGTTACAAGTAACTTATTTACTTTAATTTAAGAAAACAGTATCTAGTTTTATTTAGTATTTTTTGCTGGGTACAATTCATATAAGTATAAAAATAAAATTTGACAATCGCTTAGAGCAGTTGTAAAACATATAGTTAAAATTCGTGACTTACATTATTGAAAAGTGCGTCATTATTGAGTTTTGTGGCCTAACAGCCAGTCAGTTGGTGGTATCGAAACCCAACTCAATATATATTTTAAGACAGTATTTAGTGTCATAGACCATCCATGATACTTACAAATAATTAGACTATCGATTGGTAAGAAACCTTTCAAAATGCGTTCAGTATATCTAGAAACCTGAAATGTTAATTAACTTATACCAACAATAGTCGCGCCCCACGATTGTTATCGGTTGGTTATCGTTTCCTCACAATACCGGGATAAAAAATAACTATGTGTCAATCCAGGCTTTGATCTACCTGTATGCGCAATTTTAGCCGAATCCATTTAGTAGTTTTTGCGCGAAAGAGCAAGAAATAATACATACATCTTTACAAACTTTCACGTATATTAAGATATAATATCGTTAGTAGAATCGTTGATCATCACGAGCTAATGATGACTTACATCGGTGCGTTTTGCGTAAGAACCTTTTGCCACGCACGACCATCTTGTGGAATCAGCTTCCTCACGCAGTGTTCCCGAACAAATACGACTTGGGGACCTTCAAAAAAAGAGCGTACCTATCCTTAAAAGGCCGGCAACACACTCGTGACATCACGAGTGCTCATGGGCGGCGCTGATCACTTTCCATCAGGTGACACGCCAGTTCGTTTGCCCCCTATTATATATAAAAAAAAAAGAACCGTTGCACGTGTGACAGTACTGTTTTCTCTTGTAATAACGAGTAGACAGGGTTGCGCCCTAAACTAACAAGAGGGTCAATTCGAAGGCTGAATTTCTTTCAAAACAATGTTATTGTAGCAACTTCGATGATTTCCATGTTAATTGATTGCCGGGAAGTATGATTCTTTTACCTTTCAAAGTCAGGTCTTAGTAAATATTTTTCCTAAAATAAATGATACATACTAATGTTATACATGAGAAGTTATCTCTGTCTGTCTGTCTCGCTTTCTCAATACAACTACTGAACTAAAAATTTGTACACAAATTGTCTAGAGCCTGAGAAGGGTAGTCTATAACCACTATTTAATTGGAAAAAAAGGGTTGTAAAAGGGGTCAAAGTTTATATGAAAGTTCATGCGAACAGAGTCGCGGGCAACAGCTAGTAAAATAGGTATATATCACTGTTATAATGAGATTTCATTTTAACTTTAACTTTCATTGTGCTGGCAATTGATAATATTCCTAAGATTTGTAAAGCTTAGAAAGTCGCGAATGCGTCGCTGGCCTTTAAATATTTTGGACTTGGATCTAAGAATGGAATTATTGATGGTTAAAAAAAAATAATGACGGTATGTGCAGTAAAGACGAGTATAAAAAATTACCATTCAAAAGAAAACATATATACGGTCGAATTGAGAAACCTCCTTTTTTTGATGTCGGTTAAAAATAACAGTTAATAAAACCGGCCAAGTGCGAGTCGGGCTCGCGCACAAAGGGTTCCGTAGCAGCAAATATAATAAACTTATTATGTCAATTTATACACCTGGTGAATGGAGCCTAAACTCTCCCGATATTTTGCCTTGTACTTTTATGTATGAATATTAATTTTAGTAAAAAGTACCTACATTATAAAGATTTTATATCATCGCGGATTTTTAAAGGTGTACAATACTGTAGTATATTTTTTGATCTATCTTATAAGGTTCAGCCATCGTTTTCAGTGTAAGCACAATAACTTAACCAAAATTACAGTTAAATCAACCTATCTCAAAAACTATAAGAGATACTTTGATCAAACCAAAAATCGTTGAAAGAGTTAATTAGCATGCATCACCTCTATTTTTTTTAGAATTTTATACCCCGTAGTTATAAAAATAGAGGGGGGGGGACATACTTTTTACGACTTTGAGAGCTGATATCTCAAAAACCGTTCACTTTAAGAAAAATGTTTTTTAGAAAACTTTATATCATTTTAAAAGACCTTTCCATTGATACCCCACACGGGTATGTACATCGAAAAAAAAAATTTCATCCCTCAGTTACATGTATGGGGGGCCCCACCCCCAATTCTTTTTTTTACTATTTAGTGTCATATTTTTGTAGCGGTTCATACAACACATATTCCCATCAAATTTCATCACTGTAGTACTTATAGTTTCCGAGTAAATCGGCTGTGACAGACGGACAGACGGACAGACGGACAGACGGACAGACGGACATGACGAAACTATAAGGGTTCCGTTTTTGCCATTTTGGCTACGGAACCCTAAAAACGGTGGTGGAATCTGTGAAAAGGTATTAACAAAGCTTTACAAAACTTGTAATTATATTTAATAAAATCCAATTTGCTAGACAAAATAGTTTATAAATAAATTCAAATAGTTTTACCGAATAATTTATTTCATTGAAAACATGTATTATGTTATTTAATAATAAACCTCTGATTGTGGTTTTATCGAATTACGCGTAAAATATAATATCAAGCATTGTTTGTTTTAAATAAATTCAAATAATATTTCATGCGTAGCTAATTTTTTGATTGTATTGATATAATCACTACATAGTATAAAACAAACTCACTGTCCTCTGTCTGTCCCTATGTATGCTTAACCTTTGCAACTACAGGACCGATTTTCATGCGGTTTTTTATCAGATAGATTGATACAAGAGAAAGATTGATGTGTATGTATACGGGTAACATCGCGGGACGTGGCTAGTATAATTATAAAAAGCTAATTATATAATATAGCTGAAACTCATAATTTCAGCCTACGTGAAATCTTCAAGTTAGGGTACTAAGATGGAGCATACATACATACCAATCATATCCATATATATTTTATTGTTTTGAACATTTTAGCACCTTTATTTATAAAGATGGGAATGTTAACGATAAATATTTCTAAGTTTACTTGTGAGTAAGATACCATTTGTATACTAGTGATATACTTTAACCAACCAAACCAAACAAAGAATTTCTACGAAATACGTCTCGTATTTAAAGTAATAAGCTAAACCATGCATAAAGCGATAATCAAATACTCGAACAATCAACAACTGACGTATCAAAATCCTCTTACAAACAACTATTTGCGAACTATCCGTCAACTATTTGCAAACTATTTGTATGAAGCCGATCCCAAGGTCGTGCGGTGAACGAATTAGACTCAACCCTAAACTCGGGTCCGACTGTCCCGTCAGTTATACAGACGTTACGTTTTAACGCAATAGTCTAAAGGTGGATTTACACCAAACGAGCGAATGCTCTTTCTATCCCCACTCAAAATTCTTCTAGTGTAAACAGGCGTAGATCATTCTTTCGTTGTTCTTAGTGCGTTCGCAAAGATTCTATAGAATATTTTAAGAATGCTCGCTCGCTCGATGTAAACGGCGCAAGAGCGCGTAAACAGTTGCTTAGAACATTCTAGCATGTTCGGACGCGCTCGCTCCACTGAGCGGTCTCATCAAAGTGTTCTTGATGATCGAGCTCTTGTTTACACCAAATGATTAAGAAAGAACATTCTTGTTCTAGTTCTAGTTCGTTGTTCGTTTACGATACGTCAAGCTTTAGTTTACACTAGATATTAACGAAAGAATGTTCTAGTTCTAGCTCTAGCTCTATGTTCTTTTAGTCTAAATCCACCTTTACTTGACTTCGTTTAAATTCCATTGCATTACGGTGAGCAATATAGGACCAACTTTTGTCATTAAGTACCAAATTTTCGATATAAGTTATAGATTAAGTCGTCTGGATGGCTTGTTATTTATACATTGAAATATTCATATATATTTACTAGTGACCCGCCCTGGCTTTTTCTCACATATATTACACATGTATTATAAATATATACCTTCCCTTGTATCACTCTATCTTAATATATATAAATCTTGTGTCACAATGTTTGTCCTCAATGGACTCCTAAAACACTTAACCGATTATAATAAAATTCGCACACCATGTGCAGTTTGATCCAACTTAAAATATAGGCTAGCTTACATCCCGGTATTGCCCCGGGAACGGGAAGCACGCGGGTAAAACCGCGGGACACAGCCAGTATATTATAAAAACCGCGTGAGAATCGGTTGCGCAGTTTAAAAGATTTAAAAATACACAGAGATATAGGGGCAGAGAGAGCGTCTTTATTTTATACTATGAAGTAAATAGTCATATAAAATTTTACAATAGACAAGTTATAGTTTTCTCATCTATTCGATATAAGTTTACATATTTTCTAATGTTTTCATTATTGTAATACACAGCTTTGTAAGTATGAAAAGTATGCTGGTAAGAAACAATGCTATTTTATGTAAAATTTCTTTTGTTTTTGTTCTGACCTATTTGATAAAAACTTGGTTTATGAAGGATTTTCATACCTTTTTTAAGTTCGTATTTAAGCTTGCAACTTCACGTAGCAACCGCTAGGACGGGGATAACAGCCTTAATTCTATTTCCTCCTTCCTTCCCTACCTGCGGAATTGTCGATCAGTGTGGGGATGTGTATGAGTATGTATCTACTAGTGAGTTTTTGAGGCTTCTATTAAATTTTTTTCTATCACTTGAGCCTTGACTATAGGTTGAATTAAGTTGGCAAGTCCCAAGGTCCCCCATACAGCCTGATAGTATGATAGTCGCTTAATAATCGGTAATAAGAGTGAGCCAAAACTTCATTGTTCATTGTCAATGACACGCACACAAGCCCACCTATAATGCTGCTCCTATAAGAAATTTACCCTGTAAATGTGGAAAAATTGTATAGTCTAAGCTTAGTTGAGTACAGATATATTTATATCTTTGATTTTCACTTATCTATCGATTTGAACAAGTTTTCTCGCAATTAGCACATTGATTTAACACTAAAGACTTTTCTGATGCAAGCCACCAATTAAATTCGATACCTTTGTGACCCCATTGTGCATATCCAATGCATATGAAAGGTAGTTGTTTACTACTAGATAAATATTACCAATATTTAAAAAAATATTTGAACAACTTGCGGCCCTATTTACCACAAGGCTATCTCCATGTCGCGAGCGTTTCAAATTTCCTCCTACGACATTTTCGTAAACGTGACTTATATTTCTCTAAATATACTGTATTTTTCTTGATTTAGTTTCATTATGAGGTTCATTGTGTAGTGGTTAGTTTTGTTCGACGAAGAATATATATCGATCTAAGTATGTAGTTAAATATTAACGATATTTTTTTATATCAATAGGTACGTAGTATAAGTCGCTTTCTCCTGTCTGTCCCTATATGTATGCTTATATCTTTAAAACAACGAGACCGATATTCATGTAGTCTTTTTATCAGATAGACTGATTCAAAAGGAAGTTTTACGTATGTTTACATGCATTATAATAATTTTTTTCTGGAACATATTAGCGCTAAGATGATTTAAAATTTTGAATAAAACAAAACTAAAATGAACATGTATGATATTTTTGTATATAATTAAATGTCCTTCATACATTAATTATTTTTCCTTGTTATTGTAATAAGTAATAAAATTATTTCCTTATTCGTATTTTGTTTCCGAACGTGTTTCACTAAGCCTCCGAATTGGTATTCCGAAAAATAATGTCAAAGAAATCGTCTTCTGGGAGACTTAGGAATTTCACAAACAGGAAAATAGAGAAAATTGTTTATGTTTTTATTCGAAATTTATAAACGTCTCATTTAAACTAATAAAAATATATAGTGGTAGTGTTTGTGGCTCTGTAAGGGCTAAGTTATGGATGTTATCTTAAAAATTAATTACGTATATTAAAAGTACAAAAGTAGTTTATATACTACAAGGCAACAAACAAATATACATTCATACACGTTTG
>JADANM010007051.1:1156699-1171321 GCA_026213755.1 Eurema hecabe | reverse complement strand
GTACTTAAATCTCGCGACAAGCTTTTAAAACATATAAATTGTGTCAAATATGTTGAATTTGAAATGTTATAAGTTGACAGTAAAGTTATAGTGTAAAAGTTTATTTTTTTCTTTTTAGCGCATTTAAATAAAAGCTTGTTTTTAAAGATTTTTTTACCTTAATTTATTATATGTATAGATTCGTACTCGACTTCGTAATAGACAAATAATGTTCAGTTCTTAGTCCTATTTTTATTACTTTAAGTGGAACACTTCATTCTTTACTTTGCCTAGTCATATAATTAATGGAATGAAGTCACCATATTTTGTTTCTTTTAATTGCAGTTAATATTGAATACTTTAATAATACCTAAGTCAAAAGTCAAAGTCAAAAGTATCAGTATTCAATTAGGCTACATTTAGTAATACTTTTCAATCGTCATGGTATTACGGAACGGAATACCGGAATAAGAAGAAACGACAAGAAACTCTGATAGTTTCTCTTTTAAAATAAGAATATACAATTTTAAATATAAACATAAACTTGACTATTTTAATATTATTTATACATGAAATAGGTCACCGTCCTGCGAGCGTTATGAAATATCACAGGTCTCGTCAGTAACGCTTGCACATAATTCCAGGCAGCAAGCAGCTTTTAATTTGTGCTCATTGCCAAGTCACTATAATTATAATATAAAGAAAACTATTGGTACAATTACTAAATGTTGATTTATAACAACAAAATAATTTGAATAGGACTTGGCTTCTATGAGATCTCAAAACTTTTTACGATGGAAAGACTGCATCAAGAGACTTGGCATTTTTTTACATTTAATGTTTTTCGTGGGATATATTATGTTGTTTCAGACGATATACGCAGACTACACTACAGATATCATCGGTGCTTTCACGTTCGGTGTGAGCGGTGACGCGACGCTCACCGGCGCCGGGCCCATGAGGAAGATCACTAGAGGGTTCACGGAGTTCAACCTGTATAGGAGCATCAGTTGGAGCAGCGTGTTCTTCTTTCCTGAACTTGTTGATATTTTTAGGTCAGCTTTTCTGTACTATAAACGTTAGATAACACATTTTCAATTAAATACGACTTAACACTACTATATTATGAAAATTACTAATAATATTTTGACCTTATTTCACGACTCTTGATGGTATGCAATTTTAAGTGTTTTAAAGTAATTGTGTGTTGATCCGTATCTTTGTTTCTTTACTTTACAATATCCTTACAAAGTAGAACGAGTTCTCGCTTTTTTAATGTCTTGAAATTCATCAATAATTGGATTAGTTCTTAATAATTTTTAAATGTAACTGCGACAAAAGGGTTAAAAATTATTTTTTGCCTATAATAAGCTTAATTGAGACTTACTACATGGTTCTTCCTTTCCATAGCATTTATTATAATTGATAGTTATTTTTTTTAAATCCACCTGATGCTTGCCATAATTTTTACGTACAAAACTTGATATATCAATTGCAGGTTCACAGTATTTCCGCGGTCTACGAGCGCTTTCTTCAGAAGAGTGTTCAGTATGATCGTGGAGCAGCGCAAGGACGAGGTCACACAAATGACTGACCCTACGACCCTCCTCGACACTCTCATTAAACTCTCGCAGAGTGAAAGTGATGGTAATGTTATGAAATTATTAATTATTTTTTTGCTTTATTGGAACGATAGATTCCAAAGTGCTATACTTAGAACAGTTGACTAAAAATACAATTGTTTGAGTTTAAATTTGTTGACGTAAGAGAAATGATACAGTGCAAAGTCTTTGTTAAACCTGTATTTATTGAATTAGGCTCCTGAATCATTTTTTGGGGGAAATTTTTTGGGTATTATAAATGTATCCTAACGAGTAAGTAATATAACAATAATTTTTATTGATTATTCGTAATACGACTTGGATCCCTTTAAAGTTAAAGTGAAAAGGCTCTTGAAACAGCGATGGGACCTTTTAATAAGAAATAATAAAAATAATAAATACTTGAGGACATTTATAACAGCGCCATCTAGTTCCACCAGTTGCGGCAACTATGTAGATAACGGAACATATATATAATTTCCTTTTGTAAATACATATATACAATGCATAGCAACACCCAGACTCCAGAAAAATTCAAATGTAAATTACAAATATATTTTTCTGGTGTGGGGATCGAACCCACGAGTAGACTTAAGCAGTTGTACGGTTATCTGATATATAAATAAATGGGTAGCCATTTATTAGAATAAATAAAAAGTATATAAAGCATATAAACATAATATGAAGACATCTAACTGGCTACGCTAAGCCTACGTGCAAAGTATCACTTTGAAACCTTTTTAGTTTTTTCAAGCCCTTTTAGCTTAACATTTATGTCCGAAGTCTCTTATGCCGGAATACTGAAACGCAACTTAAGTTTAAGCACAACTTAAATCGGTCCGATTTGACAGTTCGCCATACAATTCTGTCAAAATTACGAGTCTTAAGGCGTGCTTAAATTTAATTTGCGTATGAGTATTTGACAAATCGTCCATCGAATAAGCTAGTTAAACTTCTGCTCGAAGCAGATAGATTGTTGTTGTTCGAGATCTTTGACATTCGATGCACTTCGAAGCAGTAGTGTAACTAGTAGTCCTTCGAGCAGGTATCTCTTCGGACGCGGTGGTAGCGCAGGCGGCCGTGTTCCTGTTCGCGGGCGTGGACTCCACGGCCACCTCGCTGGCCTTCCTCACCTATGAACTCGCGTATCATCCCCACATACAGGTGATGACAGCTTCTTGTGACGAACAGTATACTACGCGTCATTTATGTTTAGCGCTGGACGAGAATAGCTGCGCATCGGAATCTTGACGTATTGGTGCGAGAAACACGACTGGGACAACCAATCAACGCGCGTCACGAATTTTTAGCGCTGAACGAAACCTGCGCAGAAGTCAAAAATAAGATATCGAGGGGACGGCGCATGATCGTTGGGTGCGCGAGCGTTGATTGGTTGTCCCAGTCGTGTTGTCTTTCTCGCTCCAATACGTCAATTACGAGCGCGATTCTACCGATGCGCAACTATTCTCGTCCAGCGCTAAACATTCGTGACAGTTACTATACGTGCCTTTGTTTTATACTTTTTACCAGTGGTAGGTTTTCGCAGGAGACCGTCTGGGTGGGTCACCCCTTGTACACTCTTGTCCGGAGTTGGGCTTTTATTTATTTATTTTAAGAACGCCAACATGGCGTACATTCGTTCAAATATTATAATAATAATATATATATTAATATAATGAAATATAGCGCAGCCACGCTTATACGCGTCCATGACATGCACACAAATTTATATATAAAAAGGCTTTATAGCAAAATTCCGAGTAGCACTGCACTGGCTATGGGCTGGCATTACTCTTACCTTAACTCGTCTCCCCACTTGTAGTAAATAAAATAATGTAGTAAATAAAGATATTGAGAGAAGTGAATTTACTTATTTGTATACTAGCGACCTGCCCCGGCCGTCGCATATATTATTTTAGTTAGTATATATTCAAATATAAATAAATAAATATATACTCGTCCAGACCAATCTCACCGGCTTCCATTCTACCGCATCGAGTGGGGTCCCAAGCAACTTCGCAGAATCTTGCGAAAATACAAATAATTGCTTATAATCATTACATACCCAGTATAAAACAAAGTCGGTATCGCTGTCTGTCTGTCCCTATGTATGCTCTCCTCTTGATCCTGTATCCTCTAGATTTTTCAGTCTTTCTCTACTATATTATGCGTGTATTATACATATAAACCTTCCTTAAAAATCACTCTATCTATTTAAAAAATTGAATCAAATTCCGTTGTGTAGTTTTAAAAATTCAAGCATACATAGGGTAGATAGAAGAAAACGAGTTTGTTTAATATGAACTACGTCATAATGATTCTATTCGCCCTTTCCCTATGACATAGACCATATATTTTTTAATGTTATGTAATTTAATTCAAACGTACTGTTTTTTACAAAAATGTATTATAATAATTTGATTATTCAATCAATATGATAATTATTTCGTTTAAAGCTATAAGTTGCATTTCGCCACCCACTTTACTTCTATTTTTGTAATGTTCAATATCTTTCCAATTGGTTGCCTGGAAGAAATCACATACTGGTCATAAGGCCGCCAGTTACTAATAATAGATTAAGACTACTTAATTTTTATGTTATTCTTATGTAACAAAGTATTAATAAATAAATAATTTGATATCAGTCTTAATTTTCATACATTGAATGTTTATAGTTCAAGTGCCCAAAAAGTATAAGGGTGAGTATAGACTACAACATTTACTTGTAACAGAACAACGAGCCGCTCTATGATATGTTCTAGTGTATCATCCTCTTACACTCACCCTAACACAATAAACAATGCCTTAAACTTTATTCAGGAGGGATTGTATCAAGAGTTGGTCGAAGCAAAGCGTCAGTCGCCCGACAGCGACGTCGTCGATACGAAGGTTCTCGCCAGCTCCGTCTATCTCAATTGTATTATTAAAGGTAAGTTTCTTTTTAAGAGTATACTTAGAGCTAATAAAAATTCTAGGCAGTTTCTTTTCAGGGTTCCGCACACGTGAAATTTAATTATTTGTAGCTAGTAAATTGATTTTTGCTGTGATACTAAGAAATTATATACAGCAAATAGAAATTATTAAAATTGGTACAACATTTTTATGTTTATATATATGTCAGGCTTTGTACTATATGTTGAAAACTGTACGAAAATATGTGCTGTATGTTTGAGTTAATAACGCTGTAGCAAAAAACGTTTTATTATGTTAAGTTCTTAAGAAAAAAAAATGAAATTTCATAATGTCCATTCTGAACGAAATTAAGAACATCTGATAATAAAGCCTTAAAAGCCCTTGTTGGAATGTTCTAAACTCATAGAAAGAATTTAAAATAAAATTGTCCTTACACCTCAAGATCGTTACCTTTAAATGCTAGTTTTTTATAAATTACTGTAAGAGCCTGAATTAAACGTATTTTTTTTTATTTTTTTTTAATGATATCACAGAAGCACTCCGCAAGTACCCAGCTATGGGTTGGCTGGACAGGGTCTCCACTTCCCAGTACCCCATCGATGAGGACCTCAGCATCAGCGCCGGGACCCCGGTGTGCGTCAACCTGACCGGCATGCACTACGACCCGCGCTACTTCCCCGACCCTGACACTTTTGACCCTGACAGATTTTCTCCGGAAAATGAGAAAAAAATCGTTCCGTTTTCCTACTTACCCTTCGGTGATGGACCTAGAAATTGTATAGGTAGGTTTAGTTTATACTAGTTATTAGTTAGTTCAAATACGAATTTGACGATCGCTTGGCGCAGTGGTAACACAACTGCTTTCTGCGCTAAATATTTTCAGGACATTTATACACAGCGCCATCTAGTTCCAAGCTAAGCCGAAGCTTGTGTTATGGTAACTAGATAACGGAATGAATTACATATACATACATTTCTTTTGTAAATACATACATACAATACAAAGCAACACCCAGACCCCAGAAAAATACAAATGTAAATTACAAATATATTTTTCCGGTGTAAGAATCGAACCCACGACCCTTCGCGCAGAAAGCAGTTGTGCTACCACTGCGCCAAGCGGCCGTCAAAGAAAGATATAGGGACAGAGAAAGCGACCTTGTTTTATACTCTGTAGTGATATAATTATTATTAAATCTGTACGAATTGAGAGTGGCAAACGAAAGGTCAGAACGGAGAAGGTTGGAGGCCTATGCCAACTGGCAAACGGATCTACAAAGAATCAGTAAAAACCAAATTCATGAGTAAATCTTAATTTTTTTCTGTTTACTTAACTTGTTTTTTCATTTTTGTAAATCCAAATAAAAGGCTTTATTATTTATTATTATTATTAATCTGAACGAATTTATAATTCTCACATATTTTATTTATTAATATATTTTTTTTTATTTTCTTAAGAGATTATATTTATTTGTTCAGGTCAGAGGTTCGCCTATACCCACATACAGCACGCCATCTCGGCCGTGGTGCTCTCGTACGAGATCCGACCACTTCCGGGCGAACCGAAGCCTTCCGAAGTCAAATTCGACCCCTTCGCCCTCTTCCTCTCCCCCGCGAAGCCTTTACACCTCCAGTTTATTCCTAGAACTTGATAATTTTTAACATAAATATATGACTTTAAATTAAATATTAATTAGTTTACTTTTAAACCTTTTAAGAACTTCAAGCTTTGATAATTAATAGTTAACTTAATCCATGCTAATATTATAAATGTGAAAGTAGCTCTGTCTGTCAGTCTGTCTGTCTTTCCATCGCGCTAAAACTACTGAACCGATAAGAACGAAATTTGGAAAAAGATCACAGGCTTTCTAAATGAAAAAAGGTTAAAAGGGTGGAGAAGGGTCTAAGTTTATTTATGAAAGGACGGAGTCAAAGGCAGCAGCTAGTAAATAAATAATTTACGGAACATTAGATACAATTATTCTATAAGGCATTGGTTTACGCACTAAGCACGCAGGCTTGCGTCGCGAAAACCAAACAAATTACATTTAATATCTATAATAATATTATAAATAAGTAAGGTATATTTTTTCTATTGAAATTATTTTCTGTGACATGCGCCCTATAACATCTCTAACGTCTAAAGATTTTTAAAATTGTTTTCAAAGGGCGAAATAAACTGTTTCAGAAAAATCTTAAAAAGCTTAGTCATTAAGCTTTCAAATTACCAGTAACAATAAAATGTAACAGTATGTACTATTCTAGTATTATAAGTCATATCTCAGTCCGATTAAATATCCATTGAACGTGTCAAATTAATAAAAACTTTAACTTAATAAATTCTCTTTGTTTGTTTCGCAAATTATTTTCACAATATATCGTATAATACCGTATCGATATACCATGTCCATACATGTATACTATCGTTAAATCTAATATTTAAACGGCTAGGTTCATGAGCGCGCATATCATTACTCATGCAATGCATAATGTATCGAAGTATACAAGTTTATACTACGGCTTAGTCTGTTCTCGAACGCGCTTACAACTTCGATAGTAATCCTCGTCTTATGAAATTCAATGAGATACCAACTTTAATCCGAAAACAATAACCGAGGGCGATATTATTTGCTCAACTGAAAGTTACACAAACACGACTACGAAAGTATTACTAAGTATTACACAACTACTACAGAGAATTACACATTCGAAACTACACGTGTTAATACTAAGGTTCTTTTATTACGATAATGTCATTAGTAATTTTCAAAATACGGAAGGATTCTAAGTTTATTGGTTATTGTGCTGTATTTACGTGTAAAAATCTAGAACTAAAGAAATATTGAAGTCCCACGCCTTTATTTTTTATCAAAAATGTTACGCAAAAATGTTATGTTGCTCATTAAAATTTTACGTATAGACCTATAAACGTTTTTACTATATCCAGTATTTAACTAGCTTGCAGTAATATTCCTACCGTTTGTTAAAAGCACTATTTTTTTCAAGCACTCAAGTCCAACAACTCAAACAAAACATACAAGTTTCTTACTTATAAATTACTTGCTAAATATTCCCGGGAGCCGGCGGGCGTCTTGTTTAAAAATGCTAATTATTTAATTAAGTTCCTCGTAATCCGTATTTGCTGTCGTGATTTAAAATTCTAGAAGCAATCTTCGCGCCTTGTCTAGCGGGCTTCAAGTACGCAACTCTGCATAATACATAAACTTTGTGTGACGTCATTTAAAATTAAATTTAAAATAAGAGCTCGACGAGACGCCATTACAATTTTCTTTGAGATTTTTATATTAGTTTTTGACGTCAGATTGTTAAATGTAAAATACACAATTTAGCGTAAGTTATAGGTTATAATTAATGGATTCGAATCTTTTATTAAAAGAAATTCTTTAAATTGAGAGAAGAATCTACTGCGTCAACGTCAACACAAACATTACAACGTTTGACAGTAACAAAAGTCAAGAACTTAATAAATAATTCTCATACAAACCTATAATTCTTATCCACATCATTTTTCAAAATTAAAGTAACCTATGTATATCCCGTAGCCCAAGACTATATCAGTTCCAAATCGTTAAAAATGTGTCCAGTAGTTTCGTAGCCTATTCAATTCAGACATGTAAACTTTTCATCTTTATAATTATAATACTAGCCCAGCACGTGGTTTTACCAGGTTCTATACATGTGTTATACACAATACCTTCCTCTTGAATCACCATACCTGATAAAAAAATCGCATGAAAATCGGTTGAGTAGTGTTAAAGATTTAAGCATACATAGGTATAGACTAAATGAAGCGACTTAGTTTTATACAATCTATACTAATATATAAAGCTGAAGAGTTTGTTTGTTTGTTTAAACGCGCTAATCTCAGGATCTACTAAATTGAAAAATTCTTTTTTTATTGAATTGACCATTTATCGAGGAATCCTATAAACTACATAACATCACGCTGCAACTAATAGGAGCGAAGATATAATGGAAAATATTGAAAAAACGTGCGCTGCGAAAACGGTTCAAGATACAAAAATAATAATATGTATGAAAGAATTATTCCTCTTTAAATGATCTAAAAAAAATCGCGACAGTAGGTATATGTCTATCTTCTAAGATTGACTCACTATAACATAATAATAGAAATAGATCCGACGGGGACGAAGTCGCGAGCAACAGCTAGTGTAATTATATAGAGACCAGTATTAAGAGCCTATACGTAGCAAGTAACAGTTTGCGGTAATATTCCCAGTGTATGTTAAACACAAGATTACGAAATGCAGAAATCAAACACGGTCTGGAACGGTGTTTGAGTTGGACAATCTGAAGATGTATTAGCCAAGTTTCGGCGTCAGCGATGTTTATTAATTGCTTTCTTGGCTTAGAACTGCTTGCTGAATTACGTTATTAAGCTGTTTTGTTTGCAGTTTTAGGGTTTTGTAGCTTTAAAGATATGAAAAGAGTGTTGATGGTTGTTTAATATTATTGCATTAATATTTATGCTGAAAGACTAGAATATGTAATGTTGTTTATTTTGTATTTTCTATTTAAAATAATGAAATTTATATACTTAAAGGATCACCTTGTTGTGTGTCTGTTAAATCTTAATTCACAGGCGAATGTCAAATTTATAATGATACTAGCTGTGCCAGCGACTTCGCCCGCGTAGATTGCCATAACTGTGATTCTTTAAATTGCCATAACTTTTTTATTTATCAACCGATTGACATGAATTAAAGACTAAATGTTAAGTTAAGCTTAGCACAATATATCATTGAAAACCCTATCTAGATAGGATAAGCCGTTTCTGAGATTAGCGTGCACAAACAAACAGACAAAAATTCCAAAAATCACTGTTTTGGGTTCTATTCCGTTAAAAAAGGTCTCCTGTATTATTTTTTCTCATGTATCTTCCATGTACAGACAGGGATTCGTTACGTTTTTATTATATGTATAGATGTATAGATTACATTTTAAATAACACTGCATATTCACTCACAGATTTATAAATAACAAACCTAAGCTTTCATACTTAATTTTTAAAGGACCTCTCCTAAGTTTAATAAACCGCAAGTCCCTTAATTTTTATTTTTAATAAACGCTGCGACCTCAAGGTACAGAGAAGAATTTATACCCAAATAAACTGAAATACTTAAGTAAAAATTCAATTAAGTTTTATGGGGCAGATGCTCCTTGAGGGTATTAGAATATTATGAATATTCAATATTTTTGTCCCTTCAAAGGATTTTTGAGGGAGAAGTAATTTGGGCTTTGATATTCTTTAATAACATTACACCTTGGTAGCGGGTTGTTTCGCTTTCTACGGAAATTGCTTGGGCACGAACAAATTAATTGTTTAAGGATGATTTACAAGAGTGGATGTTGACCATCCTTCTAATATATTTTAGTAATAACAAATTCTAATCACGCTTATTCAAAATCACCTTAGTGTGTAAGTAGTATATTTTTCAAAACCTTTAAGTTGATATATGATGTATATCTGAAGTAATTTGGATAATAGCCGGCGAACCTTAAAACGATTGTAATTGCATTCGGAATTTGTTATAATATCTTGTCTTGGTATCTTATATCCTATACAGAAATAAGTATGAAAAAAGAACTTCTTAATTTTGGTGGGTATGACTAAGACTTCGTACCACCTATTTATAATATATAAATATTGCTTCCTTCTTCTTGTAACTCAGGTTTTAAATATTATTTATTCATGTAGTGTAAATCAGCCCTAAAACGGAAGGCTTAAGGCGAGTCTGTCGGCGCGTGGCCTTTGATCACGGTAGGTCAAACAAATGCAATGAAAGGGACATTTCCGTATTTAAATCACATCAAATAAACAACATTTATTAATTTATTAATTTTTATTTAAATCATAATTAATCGAACCTTTTTAAATATTTTTGTGCTGTCCTTACCTATGTTAAAGAAACACACATAATAACTTGAAATGTTAACTTACGAGTATCGTTTTACATCAGTAAAGCAACGAGATTCAATCTAGTCAGTGACAGTGTGAACAATACGTTAATAGCACCTTTTCTATTATTTTCACATTTTCAGAAGCCAGCGATGATTAGCGAAGCCATTTAATCTTGCAGTAAGAGATTTTACGAATCAAAATAACAATTCACATAGTGTCATCACAGTCATTTGTGTCATTTTATTGCAGCCTAATGAATGTATAGTCAATATAACAATAACTTTCAATCATAATAAAACTCAATAGATCGCCGGAACATATCATCATACAAATATAACCACCTATAATAAAGCTGAAGAGTTTGTTTGTTTGAACGCGCTAATCTCAGGAACTGGTTCGAATTGAAAAAATCTTTTTTTATTGAGGCTTTAGGCTACATAACATCACGCTGCGACAAATAGGACCGAAGAAATAATGAAAAAAGAAATCGACGGGGACGAAGTCGCAAGCAACATCTAGTATTATATATTTATCGTACAAGTGTGTACCGTCAGCAAAAAAAAATCGTACAAAAAGTTTGAAACTGTAAAACAAAATAAGTATTAAATGCTATGCATCACAAAGTAAATTAAGCAACCTTGTAGTAGCTGAAATTAGAAATAGTTTTAATAATACGATACTCAGCTACAGAGCTTCAATAGCAGTTGACAACGAACAATGAACGCGTTTAACTATTCCATAGTAATTAATTCTAGTTCATTAGCTTTCGCTCCATAATTAAGTGCTACAAAATTATTCAAAGGAAATCTGGTTTTCATAGTTCGGCAATAATGGGGCTAATGAAATGGTTTCGGCGGAATGGTTTCTAGTTCGTCGTACATTGACGCTATTTAATGGAATAGTTTGGTGTTTAGCTAAATGGGGCAGCAATGTATGTAGTTTAGTCATTTTATAATTTTAAGTTGATTTCAGTTTTTACGTATGTACTCTGTTAAAATATATTAGGATACTAGCTGTATCCTGCGGTTTTACCCGCGTAATTCCCGTTCCCGGGGCAATACCGGGATGTAAGCTATCCTATCTTTTAAGTTGGATCAAACTGCACATGGTGTGCAAATTTTATTATAATCGGTTAAGTGGTTTAGGAGTCCATTGAGGACAAACAATACCTATACCATATTAAAATATTTTATCGGTTGAAATGAAATTGCATATTTTTTGTATATTATAACTAGCTAACTAGCAACCTGCCCCGGTCTCGCACGCCTATATGATGAATTTACTTTATGTGTTCTCTTAAAAATCCATTACGTAGTTTTAAAGATAGAAGCATACATAGGGACAGACAGCGGTAATTGACTCTGTTTTATACTACGTTGTGTACTGCGTTTAAAATATCTAAAGAAATGTTACTAATTTTACCTTAGGAAGCAAGCGTACCTATTAGCTACACAAAATTCTAACTTCATTCAAAATTTCGCCAGACTTGATTGCCTTTAAATAATCGATACTTTTATTAAAGCATAATCAAGTTAGTAAAAATTGGCCCAATTGCCTACCTTTCAGAAAGGGTTGAAGCAATAACCGCATTAATAATGATCAAATAAAACCTGTCCCGAAGTCACCTCCTGCGAAATTGAATTTCCATTCAAAGGAAATCCTAATTATTTAACATTTGGAAGTGAAAACACTTCGTAAGTCCATTATGGGCTTTCGAGAAAGTTCCAATGGAAACTGACAGGTGACGAGTTCACGGCACCAATTATGACAAACTTATTGATTGCGTTCTTTATATTTTTCTAGAAATAACTCGTTTGGTCTCGAAATTTCAATTACAATTCTATTCAAATCAGTCAGCAATACGTGTTATTTTTTTCAAAATAACCGTTATTATAAGAGTCTCGTAGTGGTTCTGATTCATGATTTGTCATTCGTTTTAATATCTCTATCAATAATTTTAAAACGAACACTATTTCATTGAGCAAACAGTCACACCAAAATCAGTTTAGAACATTTTCCTCAAAGTCAAATATTCAACTAGTCTATTATATCGTAACATTTGAAATCTCATGGTCTTACAAATCAGCTATTTACCACCGTATCGGACGGTAAATGCTACAGCTAATAACTAAATATAACTATAAAAACATCTAACGCGTAAAACATTAATTAAAGACAGCAAAGCATTATTTTCACGATCGTATTTACGGTACAAAGGCTTTCACAAGATACTTCTCGTCCACTCGGCTCCTCTAAAGAATTCGCAAAAAAGACAATCGAGGGACAAAGAGCTCATTCCCTCCTAATGCGATCGGCCCTAATTGTCACCAATAAGCTCGAAATTCCCTCATCGCCGCCATCGTTAACATTGCCACGGTTCGACCTACTAATTCCTTAATTACTGTGAACTTTCAGACAGCGAGATTTTAAGAATCCTAATGGCTTTTGTTTGTAAAGGGTTCATGCAGTGGAACTGATATTTTCTGGTGAGAAAATTTCAATTTAATCGTCTTTGATATGATTTTGACCGAGGTCTAGTTTAATGGAAAGAAAGAAAAATATAGATATTGAATTTTTTTATTACGAATTTAAAAAGCAAAAACAGAAAAATACAACGCGATGTGTCTCTGCCACTACTCGGCATATTATGTTGGAACTGTGAATTAATTATTTATTATATGACAAGCCATAATAACATATTAAGTACGCATTACTCTAGAACAATTGCATCGATTTAAATAGTATTTGCATTTTTTAATTCAAGCACCGTAACAAAATCAAATTCAATTAAGATGTGCTTATTAGAAACTGCTATAGGATGTTAATAATTTAAGTCCCTCTGTTAAATATAAAAAATCAACTTATCCTGAAAAGTATTGAATGAACATAAAATCTAAGCAAACACTAAAAAAACATCTAAACATAATACCTTTTTTTTCCACGTTCCATCGAACCGTTCTAACAAATTCCCAGCGGTTACGCAAACATTTTTATAAAAAACATAACGTAACAAAAGTCCACAGAGAAATATGTTTTAATAAAAACAGAACAAGGAAATAATAATTTTCCATTCCACTTCGCGCTGTGAGTATCCTTTACAATATCAAAGTATTGATTTCTTGTACCCTTTCGCCTCACAGGGTTGTGACATGCCTGGAATTGGATCTAGGAGACATTGAATTTAGTACATTTTGTCAATTAACTTAGGACACAGGTGTATTTTACGTTAGGAGTCTTCTAGTGTAGGCAGTAGGCACTTTAGTTGGTACATGTATAATTATAAATTTTATGTTTTTTTTTTCTATTAACTACCAGTGCTATTGTAAGTGACAAGGCTCAGGATAGTATTAGCTGAGATGTCGCTTTGTTACGTTTCTCCTTATTATTATTGACTGTTGTAATTGGTTTGTTAGAGCAGCAATAAACACTTTTTTATTTTTTAATTATTTCATGATCTTAAGGTTGCAGTGCGTTTATGTTCTTTCAAAATAAAGAATCGAATGACTATGCATGTGATGTGTACATGACTAAGATACGATTAAGTTGTAATAATGCTGCTTAGTTTTGATTGGTCTACCAGCCCGATGCGGACCATTCTAATGACCTGGTTCTACCATCTTAATATAAGATATATACCATTAATATCAGAATAAACGCAAAGATCTGTGCACTTGACTTTGTAATACCCTGACGATTCAAGTGTTACTATATGCAGCCTAGTTGAATAGAGATTTTTTTGAGTTTTCATGAAATTATAGTCTAGGTAATAACTACAGCCTGACCCCGATAGATGACATGGTTTGGTTAATTCTGACTTGTCATCAAAACATATTGTACTTGCACATATGTGTGGCTATGTACGACCACACACATATAGAAAATTCGTATATAAATACCGATGTCATCCGTTAATAAAGAGGTAAAAATTAGAACACGCAACATGTAGTTTCCTTCGCTACAACATAAAGCGCTAAGCTACTTTGAAACCAGGTATTGTGACAAACAGATAGAACGACTAAAGTCGCAAAACATCATAGTTAGTGAATATTTTATTTACAAAAATATTTCCAAAAATATATTTTAATATTCAATTCCATTTCTATCCGGATGAAATAAGATTAATAAGATAAAGAATGGTCTGTTTCCGAACCATGAATTAGAAAAATAATTCTTTTAATCCAATAA
>JADANM010007051.1:1095504-1125062 GCA_026213755.1 Eurema hecabe | reverse complement strand
CATACATACATACATACATTGCAAGTTAAATAAAAGCTTGTAAATACTTATTTTATTCTGTATACAAAAGTACTAGCTGACCCGTGCCCACTTTGTTGGGCATAATGTTAATACTTTTCGGTTTTTTTATATAGCCTATGCAATCAGGCAGCTTATGCAATCAACACTCAGCAATAATTTGGCTTTTTATTTGTAAAAGAATTTTTTAAATCGGTTCAGTAGATCCCGAGATCATCTCTTACAATTTAACACACAAACTTTACTTCTTTATAATTTGTTACAGATGCATCAGAAACGGTCCATGTCTACCATGATACTTGTCTGGTGACATACAGACGGTCAACGATCGAATTGGTTGGTTTCGTTCAATAATAAAACGCGATTTTCGTGGCGTCTCCTTAGTTAACTTGCCCACATGTGTTCAGTATTCTCTATTAATTATTTATATTGCAATGTATTTTTATCACGTATGTTGAAACAATATCCGATGTTGGTTATTATTGGTAGTATCTTAGTTTTATTGTGTTAAGGGGAATAAATATACTACTGTATGATATTAAAAACTGATAAGTTTTTAAGATTAAGCAGAATGATATTATGAAGAAAAGGGGATGTAACCTACAGGGAGGATCCCTTTGGTTCAGAGGACGAAGAAGAGAGAAGAAGGGAGACCTCGACCAGTCGAACAACTGACTGGCCGTGAGCCCCTATGGGAGATGTCGACAAGTCGTACTCGTATAATATATGCTAAGTCACGAATTTCATAAGCGCGATTCAGAACTTACTTTACTAGCGCTTTGTTCAATTTCAATATCTTATATATTCTTTATATCAATCAAGATCTATATTATTAATATTATAAATGTGCAAGTTTTTGAGTACGTACATACATATATGCGTGTATGTAAGTATGTGTGTTATTCCTTTCCTCAATAAACACTTAATTAGTTTGGGTGAATTTTGGTCTGCAGGTGCAGTGCTACTTTTGCTACGAAATTAATGAATTTATACGTTGAACCCCGAACCGCGGCTAGTTTAAGTTTTATTACTTAAATAACTTAATTTTAGGTTAATTTATAGGCTGGTCATCACGCAGAGATAAAACCTGTGCAACACCTTCCTTAAAAAAATCTTAACTAACAAACGGGGTTATTTATTTAAATTTAATATATAAGGGCTACTTATAACACACGGAGGCAGGTTTTAAAATGTTACTATACGTAACACAGTATGAAAATATTTTTACACTGACTTTTATAATTGAACCAACATACAAAATTACATAATCATAGCTATTTCGTTTACATTAAACATTCATAGGACGGGAAAAGGTAAATAAGCAACAAAATGGCGCCGTTTTTAAATTAAAATCATTATCCCCGGTTCGTTTGAGAATAATTTACGTGAATTTTATAAATTACCCTCACATTTTAATGTATATTAAGTTGTTTTTTTTGTATAAAGCTCATTTCTCGATGTGCAAACAAACAACTGTAAGGTACAATTAACTGCAAAAATTGATGAACATTTAGGTATCAACTTTTTACGTAACTGAAAGGTTTTTGAATGATTATCTTGGCGATAGAAAAAAATTTAAATTTTCATAACACAGTCGACGCCAAAAGTGGATGAACAATGATGATGATTAATGTGCATTACAATAAAATAATATCAAAATGTTTCAAAAACATCGTCGGAAATAGGAATTAAATCTAAAGTATCAAATAACATTTCTAAATTGTACGTCATGATCAAGTTATATATACTAAGCTATAATAATGTTTGTCTGTCTGTCACGCTTTCATGCCAAAACTATTGGATTGATTGCAATGAAATTGCGTACGCAGGTGGTCTAGAGCCTGAGATAAAACACAGGCTACTTTTTAACGGGAAAAAAAGGATTATAAGGAGAGGAGGGGTTCAAACTTTATATGAAAGTCCACGCGGACGGAGTCGCGGGCAAAAGCTAATTTAAAATAATTTAAATTATAATAATATACGCAATTTCATCCAGACACCCGGTAACCTTTACATTAATTTATAATTTTCATTTAATATAACCGATTAATTAAGTAATATCAACGAATGAGATTAGTCTAATATCGTTATTGATATTAATTTAATATACACGAACGTTTATTAAGAATAGCTTTTGGGCAATTAATTTCTTGGTTACGACGTAAGGCTGATTATACACGGCGCTGTTTTACGCGTTTTTCATAGAAATGTATTTTTCATACTATACAAGTGTTTATTTTACTCTAAGGGAAAGAAGTATGATTGATTCTACAAAAGGAAGTACAGAAAGGGATATAGGGGATTAAGAAAATTTTTTTTGGAGGAGGGATATGATCCGCTTGTACCACCTATCGACTCTACTCTAGAGATGTTCTAGAGATGTTATACAATAACTTTGGAAAATATTTATGATGAAAGCAATTTCTAGTGAATGAAATAACACGAAACAATTTCGTGTAAGTATTTAATTTGGTTATTGAACGTGAATGTTATATTTTCCAGGACTACAACAGACAAGAAATAAATATTTATAGTAATGATTACAATTATAAAAACCCGCTCCTAAATAAGAACCCGACTTGGACCAAGTGTTTTTATTACTAAAGAAATAAGTTATCAATTGTCATCATTAATTACCAAATTAAAATATTTTTATTTGGGTAATGATTTTAATAAAATATACCGTCATACTCTAAAACTGCATCATAGATATTACTGGTCTAGTTCCTCGGGCTTCAATCTTATGAAATAGTCAAACAATATAAAGCTCGTATGTCTTTTCTCCGTTCAACCAGACCCAGCCATAAATTTCTGCCTATGAGAATCCATAAAGCCAAAGCAAATACATAGTATTTGTATAAAAATAATTGGATTGAAAATTAATTCACGTTAATTTCAATATTCATCATTTTCACGGTTTTATTAATTACTACTCATAAAACCTCTCCATATACAAAATTCAATACACAAACAAGCCTCGGGCTGCGTAATACACAAAGCATTATATATTTTCACAACAAAAAATACTCGTAATGCATGGCGCGCACTCGGTAAAAAATCTCACAATTTTAAGAGCAATTATCCGGCAAATTGAATGTGCAAAGTTTCAGGAAGCGTTTAATGTAAAAGTTGAGGCAAAAAAGGGTGGAACTCCACAAGTTTACTTACCCGGTTTTGATTAGTAATTAAAACGGGAAGTGGTTAGTGGAGTAGTTGCGAGAAACCAGAATTATGGCTTAGAAACTTAGACATAATTAAATAGAGCATTGAAAGCATGATGTGTTGGTACTTGTTCCTCCTTTACTGAAATCTTACAAGCTATGTTCTTCTGAAAGCAGATCTTGTTTTAAAATTTTAGTTTTGAAATTAATATGCATTCTTTCTTCTTTATCGTGTCATTTTTGTCAGAGTGGTCGTGGTCATTTTGACGCCTGTCACATAGCGAGCTTTACCATGCGGAGGCATACTTTAGAGGACCTATTGCCGTCTTTATTTAGTCCTTGCTAATATTTATATGAAATAGTAAAACGCGAGGGCAGAAATTAATAGGATATTACCGTTTTTATCAGAGAGAAATCCTCATATAAAATGTGACGGTGTTCCTCTGCGGACATTGTAATTAGAATGTTTCTTATAATAATATTTTGATTAATGTTGTTGTTATGTATATTAAGTACTATTTGGACCTTTTTATTTTAAAAACATAATTAACAGAACTTAATAAATTCTTCTCTGAAAATAAAACTTTTTCAAACGGCGGTACACAATTGTTTCGTAATACTATGACGATTCAACAGTGCTACTATACATATTATGAAGACTAGTTGAAAAATATATTCGTCTGTTGATAGTTTTTAATAGGTACTATAAAGATTCAAATATGTTAAAGCATATAGTCTAGTTCAATATAATTGACTTAGAAGAGCGACTACAGAAATCCAAAAACGTTACTTAATAAAAGTCCTTACATCGAATTTAATTACAATTAAGGCACACTCGAACGCGCTATAATCTGATCAAGGTCAATACTCGATGAACTAATGATCCCACAATACGCAAACGTTATGTAATTATTTTATGTAACTATAATATTGTATTAAAATCTAAAAGCAATCGAAATTAGGTTCTATTTTGGTGTATGTAAGAACATACACCAACCACCACCCTTTGCAACATTTTTCTCCGATGCTTGGTTGCTTTTGGACGCAGCGTAATCTATACTAATGTTTTAAGAAGTATAATTTGTGTGTTTCTTTAATTGTAAGGGGTAATCTCGGGATCTACATAATCGATTTCAAATATTCTTTCACCAATAGAAAGCCATATTATTGCTGATTATCTTAGGCGATATAAACAACCGAAAAGGATAATTGACATTATGCCCAACGACAAGAATATTTTTAAATTAGAAACAGTACTTCCTGAGATAAGCGCATTCGAACAAACAAACTCTACAGGTGTATAACATTAGTAAATATTATGATTTTTATTTTTTATTCTATGATTTGGTGAGACGAGCTGGACGCCCCACTGATGATAAAAGAAACGCCAGCCCATAACCAATGTAGTGATACCCAGAACTAAATGTTTTGTCTATCTTTCCATTTATAAACCCTTTAAGGTTTGTTCCTGTGGATTATTATTAGGGTGCTTAATGCTTATATTAAGAGCGCCATCTAGTCCCACTCCTAGCAGAACTTCTGTTATAACGACCATAGCTGGCAACGTCTTCGTATCCCTGCAAACTTTGCTAGTATCTTTGGACGAAGGTGATTGATAATGGTGGTAGATACAGTTCATTACATAAGGAAAAAAACAAACAATAAACCGACAAGAAAATTCTCCGAAAGACTCAAATAACTCGATTGCAAAATACATAACAGCGCTTTAATTACATTAAAATAACTTAATTAAGGAATTCCTTTATAATTGCCGAGTAAATGTCTGTTAATTGGGAATGTAACAATTTGTCAGTTATAACAACTTTTGAAGGAATCAATTATGCCTTATTTACATGCCGAGGAGAGACCTGGGCCGGTCGGAACACTTCCCTTTAAGTTGCGTTTTTCTTGTTTTCATTTTGCCTTAATTTGCCTTATTTGCATTCTTCGGGTTTGTTGGATACTTGTTAACTTATATTAGTCGCAGATTCGTATAGAAGATTTGTTGTAAGCAACAAAGATCTTTACAAATTCCAATACTATGGTTAGTTATTATTTAAAGTGATGACAAAATAAGACTATTTTAATATCAAGCTTGAAAAGGTATTTATTTATGGTAACATTAAAATCTATATTATAAATTAATAGTAACACTTTACACGAGTTACAAAAAATGCACAAAAAGGTAAAATCTAACTATTAAATTATTAACTTTAAATTATTTTAAATATTAATAACTTTAAACATTAAAAAAAACAGGCGCTGAAATAAGATAACTATATTTATTGTTTAATTTTAAAACATGTTATTTATAACAACACCTTGAAAGTTAAAATGTAACATTCTATTTCGTTATTTCAAATTTACTTCAAGCAAATCTCACTTGATCAGTATTCTTCGCATGTTTCTCGTATGCGCCGTAACGTAGTGCCAGAAACAGACTTCTACACTCCTAACGAATGCTCTTTTAAAGCTAAATCTAACAGAAAGACTTCATGGCACATAACAATATTTTCTCGAATAAAAAAAACATAACATTCAATCCTTTTACTTTGACAGCTGTCACTTCGTGACAGTAATTTGATCAATCAGAGCGCGGTCACAAAACGCCAACATTGTGCGTAGCCAATCACAACTGAGAACTGTTACTAGTATTATATGTCTAAATTAAGAAGGTACATTTTTATGTATTTTTGTGCAAGGAAGTTGAGATTTCGAAAATGAATATTATACTGTAAGTACCATACCTATTATATGTTATGCATTTTCATTAGCTACTCATAAATAAAACATGAGAGATATTATAATTCATTTAAGTCTTCTCACTCTTTTGTAACATAATAACACTTTAAATTGTTAAAACTTACAATCTATCCAACACAATATCGATTCTCGATCATTCCAGAAACTTCTGAAAAATTCCAGAACGCGTCGTAGCCCGTTCGACGGACCTTTTAACCAAGCCGAGCGTTTTAAAACAATTTACCGTAGCGTGCGTTTGTGTTTTAACATGATATTCCGTTTCATCCACTGCTTCCAGCTTTAATTATTTTAAAAACGACACGGAGTAATGCATTCTGCGCTGGTATTTTTTCCCCTTATATATTATGTCTGTTTTATGTATAGTAATTTTATTAAGCAACCAATGGGGTTGCGTATGTGTTGTTTACTTATTATAATTATTACTAGTTGAATAGAATAGAAGAAAATTAAAAAGAATTTAAAAGAATTGTTTGCTCAGAATACAAAATATATTTATTCTGTATTAGTAATTTCTCTATTATACTTAAAATAAATGTAGTTTTGTATTATTATTTTCTTGCTTGCCTAATTTTTTATGTTAACCTTAATACGTGTAAAATCTTCATACCTACATTTATTTTGAGTTTCTAAGCTAATAAGTAATATATAAAGTCAAATGTTTTGTCTACCAACGAAAATTTTCGGCTTGATATATTTTTTTTAAAGAGAAGATATAAGAACGTATTCTTTTTTTTTTATGTTGTCTTAAGGTTGCCATTAATTAAATATATCGTTTCATATATTTTTCAAAACAATTGCCAGTAAAAACCACTCTTTGAGTTTCCAACATCAACGCTTTTTCAAAGAACTAGCAACACTATATAATATTCCAGAATGATCTACGCCCAGCGTCTCATCCCCACTAAATCTTGCGCATCCTTCCTCCAGACATAAAGCCTTGGCTTTTTATTTAGCAGCCATTATTTGAGGAGTTACGAGGGTCAGTCCGGCTGATATCGTATGCAAAGTAATCGTAAACAAGGATGAGCGACACATAAAATATTAAATGTGTTGGCGTTTATAGCTATTTGCGGTTACTGTAAATAGACGAGATGAACTTGGGATAGTTGGGCTTAATAAATCTTTAAGAATATTATTAATATTACCAAATTTGGTACAGGATGTGTGGAGTGTACATGGATGTAGGTGAATCTTTGCATGCAAATTGGTTACTGTAGTTTGGTAGTGTTTTTTTGAAATCAAAAGCACCTTATCTTTATATACGTAACCTTTCTTTATGTTATAAATTCGTGAGGTTCTATGAAAGTAACGATGTTTAAATGGATCTATGGATGAAGGGTTTTGGTTTACGGATCTTTAACTTTGGCTGAAGTTGGCAAGCATGGAATAATGATATAGATTTTTTATTCCGAAATGGTAATAGAAACAAGAACTACAATTTTTATTATATTTGTGAAACAAATATACTCGTATGTATATTCCTTATTAGTCACTACATATAATAGAACTAGCTGTGCCCGCGACTTCACTCGCGTAGAAAAGTGACTTTGGGTAACATTTTTGAAAATGCCCGCGCCAACAAACGTTCAGCAAGTTCAACGTGATTCTTTAAATTGCCATAACTTTCTTATTTATCAACCGATTGACATGATTTAAACACTAAATGTTAAGTGAAGCTTACCACAATATATCATTGAAAACCCCATCTAGATAGGATAAGCCGTTTCTGATATTAGCGTGCACAAACAAACAGACAAAAATTCGAAAAATCATACTTTTGGGTTCTATTGCGTTAATAAAGGTCTCCTATAATATTTTTTCTCATATATCTTCCATGTACAGACAGCGACCCGTTACGTTTTTATTATATGTATGTATAGATATAGATAATACATGCATAATATATGTGAGCGAAGGTCGGATCGCCTGTTATAAATAGATTGAATCGTAGAAAGTATTTTAACTTCAAAATCAAGACGCAAACCTTTAACTAGATAAAGCTACCTGTAACTAAGACAAATACAGGGCTCGATACATTCATCACCCGTAAACCCGGGGTATGTCCGGGCATTCAAGAGTCAATAAAGCAGTTTTGCGATTGGACCTGTTTTTGCTAAGCCTAATGTGATTAAACTCTAGACAAATGGCGCGCGCTCGGCAAGAAATATCGTCGACTTGGATTCCAGTCCGATCGCTACGAATTGGACGGTTTTTTGTAGCATACGATACAAGTACGATACGACAGTTTTTTTTTATCTGACGGTGTCTATTTAGTGGGACCTTTTATTAAAATGATAAAAAAAACTATTTGACACTTAATGTAAAACCAGCTGACGGGTTATATGGTGAAAATTACAACCTTTAATATCTATATATATAAAAGAAAGTCGTGTTAGTTACTTTACTTATAACTCGTTAACGGCTCAACTGATTTTGCTGAAAATTGGTGGGGATGTAGTTTAGAACCAGGAGAAGAACATAGGACTTTTTATCCACTTTCCAGGGGCATAAATTTCTTATGGAAGTAAACGCGGACGGAGTCGCGTGCAACAGCTGGTTATTATATAAAAGTGGGCGAACAAGCAAACAAACCATCTAACAGAATCTCGTAGCGGTTCTGTAGGAACTGGTCTCAAAACCGATGGTTCTATTTAAATACTATGGCTAATTTGCTATACGTACTCCGTAGCCTATTTGAATAAAGATGTGTTTGACTTTGACTTTTACTTTGTTTATAATTTTGACTTTCACTATGTCATTGATTGCTACAATGAGAGTAACTATCAAAAATCGTATCTAACTCTAATAACGTTTCAATATCGTATCAGGAACGTATCGTAATATCGCAACTCGAAATATACCGTTAAAACGGACATCAGTTAAAGGATTTGTTCGGACATATATGGATGTGTGTGTGTCGGGATCCCGGGACCGGCTGCACATACGAATGCCGGGATTATATGACACGGACTTGTTTTGTAAATGGCAATATTTGTGATAAAAATTGAACGTCTTTGTAAACTGGTCGATTAAGATGAGGATGTAACAGGGGTCATTGACCTCATGACTATTTGACCCCAACAGTTGTCAAAAATAGATATGTCGCAGTTTGTATATGCTCTCACGTTTACCATATTATATTTTTATTATTTCATTGATTGTTTTTTATCTTTGTCTTGTGAGAAATTTTGATAAGATAATGTGGAAACATACGATCATAGACGTGATCATTTGTTCAAACGTCACCAGACGTCACAGAAGAAATAAATTAAACTGTCATTCGAGTGTTTAACAGGAAATTTATATCTATTTAATAATTAACTGCAGCGACAGCGATGACGACAACGATATTAAATAGTGTAACCTAACCTAACAAGAAAACATCGGTCTTAATTTGAAATAAGGCGATGGATAATAATATCTTGAATGCAAACCAAAATAAATTATCCTGGATTTTCAATTCACTAAAGCGAATTATGCGGCATAATACTTACTGTTAAATCTTTCAACTACAACAGCGCTTCGCATAATCGACTCGCACTCAAAGTTCACGTTCCAATTAGCTTCAGCATATTCCGGCAATGTGCGCCACTGTGTCGCTCTATGCGCATATATAATTATAATTGGAAAACTACATATAAAAGCGCCAGCTAAAGACTAACAACGCCATCTAGATTGAAATTAAGAACTAGCGCCGTCGAACACAACCATACAACACGATACCTACACGTAACATTTGTCTCGAAAACTCCTAAAAATAATTTAACTAAGAAATTTATTTAAAACTGAATCCATATAAATCATATTCTTCGTTAAATTTCCACTCGATTGAACTGGCTGCCGTTTCGGAATATTTTATGCCACAACAAAGTATTCGTTCAAAATTTAGCGCAAAGACATAAAGATGGCGGCCATATTTCACGGGCATTTTTCTATTAAATGCATGGAATGGAGCCGATATATCGATGTTTCTTATGACACAATGTCGAAGCTTGTTAAATGTTTAAAAGGATTCTATTTTCGTGTACAATCGTCTTCAAAAGTATATAATTTAATTATAAACATACATTCGTAATTCATTATTTATATATCGTCGTAGTCTTATATTAAGACTTTCTTAATATTTCTCTTGAATCACTCTATCTATTAAAAAAACTGCATCAAAATCGGTTACGTAGTTTTAAAGATTTCAGCATACATACGGATATAGGGACAGAGAAAGCGGCTTTGTTGTCTGTCATTACATGATGACAATAAAATCATGTCCATAGTAATTTTCAAAATACAGAGAACGTCGATTAAATCATTTTGATAGGTAGGCCATGCCTCAAGAATACCCTCCAATAGAAAACCGGCTTCAAGTAATGGCATCTCATCAGATGTGTCTTTGCAATACTTTGTCCCATATTTAATCCTGGTATATACCATTTCAGTATCCACTCGTGTCCACCTAAAGAACTCACTTTGAAAATCTTTATATATATACGTTGTTTGTCCGCGAATGACTCCTAAGCTACTGAACCGATTTAAAATTAAATTTGCACACCGCGACCGTGTGCAGTTTAATCTAACTTAAAAGATAGAATTGCTTACATCATAATATATGCGAACGAAACAGTAACATACGAATATTTAACATACTATAATGTCAAGGTCAATGACACCAAAACATTATAGATAGCTCACAATTGAATAGCAACTAAAGCCTTAATCTTGCCTCTAAGCCGTTAATTCTGTATCCGTTACACGCTGGGCTTTATAATTATATAATTAACTAGGTATTCCATTTTGTAATTAAATAATTATCGCATTAATTGTACGGGCGAGATCAACGCAATATAAATAGAATCGATGGGAAAATAAATTTGTTTTAATTTTGGAAAATTATGTATGAAAAATCAAAGTAAATTTAACAAATTATTTATTTAAAGATCTTTATTAATATAAATTATATAAATATTAAAATGATATGATTATTTTGCCCTCTCGTTACGAAACTTATTAATAAATGAGTGATTATTTGTAATAATTAATGTTTAAATATACTTTTATAGCACACTGCTTCAAGACAATAGTACTTTTTCTTTTCCCCGTGAATTTTTAAATAATTATAACCTAAAATGTTCACATAAAATTGTTGAAAAATCGGCCACAAACAAACAGTAGCTAATCGTAGTGTGTCAACATTTGCCGGCCACACCCTCACTGCGTGGTTGACGTTAACAACATTTCAAATTGAGTAAATACTTGTCTGAATTGAGGCAAGTTTTAAAAGCCTAGCAACACAGTCCAGAGCTGTCAAGCTCCGCGAGTGTTGATGGGCGGGACGACCACTTTCCATTATTTTCTATAAGAAAAACAAAAGTTTTAGGACCTTCTTTAGTCTTATAATTTTTAATATTATATTTTTATATTTAATTTGTTATTTTGATTTAAAAGTAACCTTGATATTCATATTATGTAGAAGAATAGTTCCCAGTAAAAACGCAAAATTTTGAAGACACAAAAACATCCTAATTAGGAGGTCTTGGTGATTGGGGGCTCGTATGTTTATTTACATTCACGCGCAACTGATAAAACTGTCTCTTTTTTTCTCATTGATTTTATCATTTATCTCTCTTTTCTATCGTTTTGACTTGCAGTTTAAAATAAAAGAAAACCACGTACCTATATGTGATGCCGCTGTTGTACGGAACACTTTTTTCGGTTCATTTGTAGGTGTATAACATATCTGTTAAACACGAAAAAAACCCTAAATTTGTCCCAACAATATTACGTAAGCAAAATAAGACATCTAACTTAACTCACTCCTGCGCTTTTAATTAAATATCGTTATTCCAATTCTATTGTCCAAATTAATTGGAGCCGTCTACCGCACTTAGCAAATTAACCGATTTGCCAATTATTATGATAGAATGGTTATTTACATTCCATTAAATAACTCGCCTATTGTTGGTAATTAAGTTACTGTTGGGTATATTTTGATGGCTCGGTAATGGCTGTCCTTGTAAGAATTTCACTGGCACGGAGGATTTAAGAATCCTTCTAATACTTATATTACAAACGCGAAAGTTCGTGACGATGTATATGAGTATGTGCGTTGCTGTCAACCAAAAACTACTGAATAGATTTGGCTAAAGTTTGTCATACAGGTAGGTTAGCCACTATATTAAAACATTGGATACTTTTTATCCTGTGAATATACATACAATGAAAGAAAGCGGCTTTTTTATATTATATATTGGAAGTAGGAAGGATGTAGTCTAACTCAGAACCAAAAAGGGTCCCTGACTAGACTGACATAAATAGTCCTAACTGTAACGTTTCTATATCAATATAAGGATTACTGAACTTTAGATAGGTACTTTTATAAAATGATATGATTTTATACCAAGATATACTGCATTCTTTAATAAAATGGTATCATGAATTAACAAACTTTAGCGAAAAACCACGAAAAATAAATAAGCAGCGTCGCGTTGTGCTCACAATTTATGACTGACAAACTTTCGAAAATATTAGCAACTCGGACGCGGAAAGTTTTTTATTGAGATAACTTGTTTTGAATTTACGGGATACGATTTACATTTAATAAGTAAGCCGATCCGTTTCGACAGGACTTAGGGATCTGAAACTTTGAGACATTACAATTTGTTCTACCAACGTCCCATCGGAATATTGGAATATTGGTTCATGGTTGATGTTTCTTTATGTCAAAGGTCAGACATATTGAATTTAAATAAGTCCGTTTCTTGTATCTGTAAACCAAAGAGAATGTAATCACTACGTTTTACTGTAAACATTCTTATATTTATGTCAATGTCAAATGTCAATGTCAAACATCATTTTTTTTATTCAACTGGGCTACGTATGATTATACTTTTGAAACGTTATGGAATTCCATACCAATTATGTACCATCAGTTGGAAAAACTGTTTCTATAGAAAAGAACCTGCGAGAAATTTTTAAAACATCGTAATAAACTGTCTTTGCTAGAAATAATACGTAATTGAGATTACACAGGAATGTACATAATAAAAAAATTATTATCTAGTAAAAACCAATAATAAAATGAAGACATTTCCTTTTCCTTATTAGACTGCCAACTGCATTATACTGCATAATAATAATGCATATAACTGCATTATTTATTACACATGATAAATAGGTATATATTATCATAAAATGAAATCAACCATCAACTGTTACGAATTCTACAATTATTATACTGACTCTGTTTTGATTGGATTACAAAAATTGAAACGGACGCAGCCAGTCCGAACCATAAACAACAAATAAAATCCTTTGTTATTCAATGTCTATGGCTTTGTAAAAATTTTAACAGATTAAGGGAATTAATTCGCTAATACGTTTATTTTTACGTCGTATTTTTGTGAAATCCCGAACTTTACGAGCTTTGCGTAAAATTTAAGCTCCGATAAGCCGTCACATAATCAATCCCACCCTTCGAACCTTTACACTCTATAAATACAAACTTCTCGATTGTAAACGAATTTTATTTACTCAATCATCAACGATTTTAATCTGTATCGAATTGAGATTAAATTGTTTCATTATATTTCGTTTTATATAAATATTATTTCATTTATGTTATAATATGTTCTTGTTACCATTTGAAATGTCATCTTAATTCTAATGCCTGTGTTTTTTTCTTCGCGTCATTATTTAACGCGCGAAACATTTTTTCTACTGTTCATGAATGAAGTATGAACTTAAATGAAAACATTTACTAGTTTAAATAACAAAATGTAGCCAAGTGAGTGAATTATTTTTTTCGTTTAAAATTCTTAATTATGGCTACACAGTAAAATGGCGGGCATACGAAGCGTTCCGGGCGGGACCCGGTCACCCGGCGAATTCCACGAGTTTCGTAATTCTGTGTGAAATGTATGAATTGTTGCGATTCACGATTCTATTTCTGCGACGTAAAATTGGATTAAGTGGAATATACATAAATGTTTATTAATAGCTACAGTTTAACGGAGAAAACAATTACGTCATCTATTCGTATTCAACATTATTATCTTTTATTAGGTACATAGTATTAAAACAAAGTCGCTTAATTCTGTTTGTTTCAATTTATTTGAAATTTTATGCAGTTTTGTTATTAGATAGAGTGATTCAATTTATGTGAATAAATCCCGCATTAATGCGATAAAATGGGATAAAATGAGTGATTTTTGAACGATGTATGCTAACCTATTTAGAAACACAAAAATAATTAGTTGCCAATAATAAAAAAATCTGTTTACGCCTTTAAAACATCAGTATGTATAGTATTAAACAAAATAATTAGGAAAGGAAACCACTAAACCAAATCTCTTTAATGCACTTTTCAATTACTCAACGAAACATATTGGATCTAGACCCAGAATCAAGTAATGAAAAGACGAACCACGTTAATATATCAGCTATGTCAAGGATTTAATTTATTTTATTCGGAACTAAACTGGGGTGCTAGCTACGTTATTCGTCTGTCGACTTATTTCAGAACAACAACTAACAATTAATCAAAAATACAATTCAACAATAAATAAAAACAAAACACCAACAGGATGACCACTTAGTATATTATATATGCTGAAGCTGTGAATTGTGTAATGTCTGTCAAAACTCAAAATATGAGTATTTTTGTATCGTAAAGTTTGATAAGAGATGCTCAAAATTCTACAGTCTATAAATCTACATATACTTTGATTTTTTCATCTCCTTATTTTCACTTCTATTTCACACTTTCTTAAATGGACAGGCGACATAATACGGATCACGAAAGAGTACTACAATACAAAGGTAAACGGAACCCCCCCCCTCGTTACAGTAAGAAGAAACACAGTGAGGTTTTCGCCGGTATGTACAAGTCCGACAAAACCCATGGTTCTTTCTCCGAGGTCAAAAAAGGCCTAATACAAAGATTGGACAGTCGTTGGGACAAAAGATTGTTCATTAGAGACCACTAAAACTAACCTAAATTATGAATCTGTTTTTCTTATCTTTTTATTAGAATCTATCTGTAATATAAAGCTAAACAATACAGCTAGGACTCAAACACCCGTATAAACGCTCTCAAAAACACAGTCCTTCAAAGCCCTCACGGGCACTCGATACGACAGAGGCTCAACTAAAATAAACAAGCTGAGAGCGCTTTTTGTGCTCAAGTTAATGTTAGTAAAAACAACAAAAAGGAAAACACCCCCGGGGAGCATTAATCTGTGTCAGCGGGCCGTCGAATTCGTAATTAACATGTTTATCATAAAGCAAAAAAAAAATTACATCGGCACCAACTCTGAAATATCGCTTCGGGATTGGTTTCACTTCGCGAGATTTAAATAGCGAGGAATAAAGTGTAGCAGCGATGTTCTGAAACTATTAATAGGTATTCAATTTTGTTATTCATCTATGATATTTTACACTTAATCTATTATTCATACAGAAATAGACACTACACTACAGTCATTTCGTTTTTAAGCTAGTTCTTTTTAATTTTTTTCGGAACGTTCTGAAGTAATAAAAACACTATACATTTTTGATGGGTCACAATCAAATAAAACATATATCGCTAATAGTGATATTGTTAAAAGTTAAATATATTTCACCGCTATGCAAAATATTGAAATCGCTTGCAAAAGTAACGCGACTTTAGGTGATGTTATTTTAATTTTGCGTTATATCCCAGCTGTGATGAATGAGAAAAAAATTCGATTTTGATATCTACTTAGCTATATTTAGTCCCATTTTTTGCTTAGAATGGAAAAAGATAAGAAGTTGTGCCCTTCTAGTTTGATAAAAACTCATCGCTTTGCTTAGATAATATGTTATAGCATAATTAAATATAATTTTTTATAATTTTACAGTATTTGGTGAGAACTACAAATTTTAAGTGCCTAAAATGTACAATCACATGTAGATAAAAAGAGTAAAAATCACGTTTGTGGTAAAGAAACTTCTTTAATATATTTTATATCTGTAATAAAAGCAGTAAAAATAAAGTAATACATATTACAGATGAAAGAACATTTAGTATTCAAATTTCAACTAACACATCGCCAACGTCCATACCACGTTGAATACACCGGTTCTCGTCCGATCACCGAAGTAAAGCAACGTCGGGCGCGGTCAGTACTTAGATGGGTGACCGCTTGGAAACACCGCGTGATGTTGGCTTTTTGCTTTTTTTGGACTCATGTTTAGTAATATATAATTTTTCTTTATAATAAACAAAACATTTGAATTTGAACTTTTCTAAATACAATTAAAAAAGATGGTTTAACTTACATGACCTAAAACCGACAATCTAACAATCTGAAATACTTATTTAAAATTTTAATTAAGATTCCTAGAAACATACTATAAACAATTCCTATAGCAAATAGGACAAACCCAAACAAAAATTATTGTATGAAATAAAACTAAAACTGTTAGAACCAAGATTTATTCTACATAATCTAAATATTTCTTGAAATGCCTCAAGCCTTATAAACATCAGTATGTTTATAATTAATCTTCTTATCGATTCCGAGAAGCTGTCTGATGATGAACTGCGGCAGCCTCTTGTGTCTCCAGCGAGTGGGCAGCGGAGTATAGTTGGCTTTATCAATCTTGCTGGCCACATACTGTTCTGCGGAGAACTCATGAGCCTGTTTCACCATCATAGCAAGCTCACTTTGAAAGATCTTCTCTTTCTTGATGCGCCGGTTTTTCTCGACCTGAAATTGATATATAGAAATTATTATTATTCATTTAATAACACTATGCTATTTCACAAATGGTATTAAGAAAAGAACCATGTCAAAAGGCTGAATTGAATAAAAATAATGTTATATAATTAGTGCGGGGTTTCTAATACAGGGGTCTTATTCACATTCCAAATCTTATGTTTTTGGTTCTCATTTATATAATGAGCATCAAGTTTGCACTAAAAAACACTACAAAATGCCACCTTGACTTTATTTGGCATTATTAAAACAATTACTTCAGCCATGTAAGCTGTGTTTGTCGACATGAATTACTATTTCTATTATATATTAATTTTATACACCAAAACTAATTATTTTGAGAGGGATTTTAAAATAAATAACATATATTACCAACGAGATTAAAAAAAACTATTGGAAAAACAAAATGATGATAAACAAGTAATATAAATACTATTGAATGTTATATAGACCCACCCTCGCCCAGCGATGCCTCATCCTCTTCCACAGCTTCCTTCGCTGATGTTTCTTCATTTTTTTCCTTCTAATTACAATCAAACGAATAGCCTGCTTCTCTTCCCTTTCAATCGCAGGCAACCCAATTTCATCTTTTCTCCAATTACTTTCAATTAATGGCAAAATTGATCTTGGATTTATTATAGGGGTATAAGTCAGTGGATCTTTCTTAATTTTATTTGTTGAGGGCTTTTCACCAATCTCAAAATTAATGCTACGAGGACTGAATGAAATTGTTTTGGCTTTCGACACCAAATCGTATTTTGGCTTTTCTATACATACTTGTTTGATTGGCTTACATTCTTTCAGTGTACTTAAGGCTGTTTTAACATTTACCAGCCGCAAATCTGAAATAAAATTAGAAATAATTAGACGAGAATAACATAACCTACGAATAATCTATATCAGGTTGACTTACATTTTACGGTATTCTGAATGGAATTTAACATTTTAACTCCGTAAGTTATTTTATTTAATCTTTAGATCATTTTATAAAAATATCTCTATTTAAAAGCTTTATTATTCCTTAAAAATTTGAAATTTCTGTATTACTCAATTCTCCGTTTGACAAGTGACAGATACCATTTGACAACTTGACATATTACATGGCTTTTTTTTTTAAGAGTTTTGGCGGGAATCTTGCGGCGTCTACTTGTAATCTCGATTGAATATTCCTTTTTTGGTGCATAAAGTGATTTAATGTTTTATTGTGATAGTGAATCATGCAGTAAACTAGCTAATAAGTGCCCAAGAAATGAAGAATTCATTTGAGAGCGCATAGTAGCGCCGTTCCGATTGCTCCAAGATTCGTCGAGGGTTTTTTGTAAAGCTCACTATCACTTTACAAAAGACAAAGAAAAATATAACTACAGACGTGGCTGTATGGGCTTTGTCCCTTTGCCTTCCCACTAAATGGGAGAATTATACTAAAAAAAAAAATTAATCGCTTTTTCACGTCCAGTGTATGTATTGCGGGTCTTTTTGAAGTCTTTATTATATATTATACATATTATTTTATTCTTATTATTCATATACAAAAAATAGGCATATATTTAAATAAAAATCGTTACGATAAAACAAATAATTTATTTAGCACCGTAACAATTCTTGATCATGCGGTACGGCACCCACATCTCCCACTACAGCGATAGCAATGTTGTGTCCTGTTAACAACAGAATACAAATCAATATTTTGAGAAAAATAAAATTTAATATTAACATTATTCCTTTTACCATATTGACAACACAAGGATAATAAAAACACAATAAGGATTGTGCCTCGTAAATCTAGCAGCTATGAAGTCTATTTGACTCACTGCTTTTTAAGAAAAAGTTACATTATGTCAAATGTTTCTAATTCCTTACTACCTTCGATCCATTTAAAATGCTATGTTATTATTATGTAAGCGGCTGTTATGCATAAATAAAGTTTACAATACAATACTAACGATTGTTGGACAAGCACTTGGCGGTACAAGAGACCTCGTCGTTCGTAATGGCGTCGATCATAGCGAACGAGTCGCCGACGCTGTCCAGTTGTACGTCATTAGCTAGTTGCAGCGCCAGGCTTTCTGCACACGCTGCTGCGTCCGCCTCGTGTAGCGCGATGTCTACTTCTAAATAGTATTATTTATTGTTGAGATATTACTCATTGCTTTGCACACCAAATTATATGCTATTGTAAATGTTCAACGTTTGTTGTCTGTTGGAAACTGTTGTCTAAGAAGTATACATAATAAATCCCCAGCCTTCTTATAGATTCACTCTAAAACTAATAGCATGTCCTTTTTTAATCTCTTTTCCTATAGTTATAACAATTTAAAAATCTATTAATCATATCTCGAGTTAGCTTTTACAAAGTGAAACATATATTTTAAGCTTACGTTTCCATGATGCAAGATTAGCATGAGAATAAAATGACGTTCAACAATTCATAATTTAATATTTATAAGTTAATTATATGTTTAATATACGTGACGCGACGAATGTTTAGCGCTGGACGAGAATAGCTGCGCATCGGTAGAATCGCGCTCGTAATTGACGTATTGGTGTGAGAAAGATAACACTATGGGGGACCAATCAACGCTCGCGCACCCGACGATCACGCGCCCCGCGCGCCGTGCCGTTCCCTCGATACCTTTTTTTTACTCTTGCGCAGGTTTCATTCAGCGCTAAAGATTCGTGTCGCGACCTATACTTTAACAATCAGTCTACTTTAAAAAACATCTTACTCAGCCTTTTCTTCCCAACATCAATTTGCTTGAAATCCAAAGCGCCGACATTGGCCAGAAATTCAGTGACAGCGCACGCGTTATAACAAGCAGTATGAGCTCGCGTATTGCACAACACCCCTGATATTAAGGTTTTTATTATCTTTATAAACGATAATCATTTAATAATATTATAATTTTTTATTTTGGGTTACACTCGTTCCGATAACTCTGATAAATGAATAATTCTAGTTAAAAAGTAGCCTATGTTTCATCTCAGGCTCTAGACCCCCTGTGTACCAAATTTTATTATAGCCGGTTGAGTGGTTTGGCCGTGAAAGCGTAAAATTATAACAAGTTTCAACCCCTCGCGCAACCTTTTAGGGGTTGATTAAAAAAAGAGTAGCCTATGTCCTTCCCCAGGCTTTACACCAAATTTCGTTCTAATCGGTTCAGTAGTTTTAGCGTGATGGAAAAACAGACAGACAGAGTTACTTTCGCATTTATATTGTAAGTGGTTTAACTACCCATACCTTAAACTTTCACGATAAGAATGTATGATCTTCTTACCAAAGACCCCAGTGTCTCTATAGGATATGTTAAAAGCTCGGAACTGTGTGAACACGTCGTCTCCGGAGACCAGCCCGAGAGGTGCCTGCGAGGTGTAGTCCAGGTCGTGCTGGCCCGCCTGCATGTTGCCTGTGCCGCACGCTGCTGCGATAATAGCTAGCTTGAACACACTCCTGTAACCAGGACATTAAATATAGGTAACAAGGTACTCACCATCATAGCCCAAGTCTAATCATATCTGCTCAGCCCGTTAGCGACCAACATGCCCTACTTACATTGGTTAAGTGCAAGGTAGTTAGTATTAATATGACTTTGTTTATGAGTTAGTTTGCTTTGCATCAGGTCAGAAACAACTGAATATATAAATGTGACACAGTGACCCACATACCACATAAAATTGGCCTCAAATTTTTTTTTTCTCTCACTCTGTCCCAAAGATTTATTAATGCTTTCTGTCTAAAATAATATTTTTATGTCATGTTTGGAATCTGAGCAGGACGTTTGCCTAATTTTGACCGACCTTCAAGAAAGTCAAGGATTCCGATCCAATTCAATCATGTGCAAGATCATCTTACCACCCAAGCTTTGGCTAAACAGCACGTTAAACCTAAACCTTACTTAAAAACGATGTCATTGAACACAAAGAACTAACGCAGGATCACAAGTTCCACAGCTAGGCACTACAGCTGCTATGCAGGTGTCGGCACATGCGCCCAGGTCATGATACTCGAAGCCTGCCTTGGTTCTGGGAGCCACTTCAACTTCACGCTCTTCGGGCCTGTACTGAAACGAGATACACATTTTTAGAACCTTTATTTAGGTATACATCATATTGAATGGGTTTTACGATATCTCTAGTCTTCGATAAAACTCAGTGTTTTTTATAAAAAAAAATTTTATTCTTTACAACTTGTTTAAATTAAATTGCCTACATCAGAGTCTCCAATTCACTCACTCATTTATACTATCAACTAAAAATATCATTCAAAAAACATCCAACATCGCTTTATTCTTGAACAACTTACAGAGGTATCATAGTTAATAAACACAGAGAAACTACTTCAGGTATTATAACCTTACCCGTATCATCTCAATTTTGTCAGCAATCTTCAAAGTCTCCTCAAACGGTATTCCCACGCTAGCAACGGTACACTGATGGGACTTGAAATTGTCATACACGAAAGCACACATTTTCTCTCTGCTCATGCCACCAATTCTTCCCTCTTCACAGTAAAGGGAATTAGCCAAAGGTCCCGACCAGCACGCACGTTGAACAAGGTCAATGCAAAGCTGTTCAGGTGTGAGTCGGAATAGATCGTCCCGTACTTGTGGCATGCAGTCTTGTATCTCCCATTGATTATAGCAAGATCTGTAAATTTGTATTTTATTTCTCAACGCATTGCTGGGTATATCTGAAGTTAATATTTATTAAACTTATACAGATAACATAAAACAAGCGATTTTCAATTTTGATCAATTTTTTCTAACGTCATCGGATATTCTGTATTAAAAATAAGCTTTCCCGGGAACTTACGAATCAGTTAATTTATTTAATCTTTAATCAGTTATTTAATTAATTAATTAAAATTATTTAATCAGCTAATTTATTTGATTTGAAGAATTAAGATCTTTAAATAATGAATAGCTATATTCTAAAAACCAGACAAGCTCTCTTGATATATAAGTAGATATAACCACCTAGCTGCAGTATCCAATAAATAGTACTTCACGTCCTTAAACATAGGCAATGGGCAGGCCAGCGTGAAGGCTATGTATTGCCTGTTAGATGAGCACGTTAAATGGGCCCCGGCTTGCTGCAATACCCTCATCTTGGAGAACGAGGTGTACCCACAGCCTGAAGCAGGAGATAGAGCTCTAAGAAAGTGGGTAACTCCCAAGTCATCCTTTGTTTCGTAGCGAGATCCAGCCTGTGAGCACATTAGTTGGTTCATCTTTACTGAGCCCTATTTCAAACTGTATAAGCTTTATCTTAATACTAGCCCTGCCACGGGGTTTTAACCGCATTTATACATGTATTATACACATAAACATTCCATCTTGAATCATTTTATTTAATAACTATTGATTTGTTTTTCCATTATTTCTTCGCTCCTATTAGTCGTAGCGTGATGTAATGTAGCCTAAAGCCTTCCTCGATAAATTCTCTATTCAATAAAAGAAGAATCTTTCAATTCGAAACAGTAGTTCCTGAGATTAGCGCGTTCAAACAAACAAACAAACAAACTCTTCAGCTTTATATATTAGTATAGATAGATTAAAACCACATGTGAATCAGTTGCATAGTTTTAAGGTTTAAGCAACATAGGGACAAACCGAAGAAAACTAATTTGTTTTATACTTTAAAATAATGATTACGAACACGAAGGTACATATTACCAATAAAATGGTGATATATACGCTTTTAAACATCTACGGAATAAATTTTAATAATTATAATCTAAGCAGATGTCGTTACTATGTTATATTTGTATAAAATATTTTCGCCATAATATTATCTTCTAAGCTAAACTATTATATTTTTCAATCTGAAAGTATCCCGCGTCGAAATGTCTAACTAACCTGTCGCTAAATTATTTATCTCTATACAAACGACAATTACTAGAAATAACCTGAAACATGATAGTACACGCAGCCATTGGGTTCCCCATAGCTTTGGCAGCAGCAATTTTGATTCCGTTCATCATCTCTGACCTCTGAACGCGACGGGGCCCATACTGATTGTTTGCCCAACACGTAGTCCAAGCTGATTTTGATAAGGAAAAACTCCTGCTAATCTGATACATACATCTAAAAAACATTTTAGTTTTCATTAATTACGTTTATTGTAAATAATGTAGTCAGGGATACCAGAAAGTCGATTGACACGATAGTAAAGAGGTTTCATTTCAGATTACCATCGCAGCAAAAATACCTAGTGAAAAAATATTGTCAGCCCGGAAAATTCTTTAAAAAGATTAAATTAAATTTAGTTTTTATTTTATTTGTACAATTAAATGTGTATATAAATAGGTAGTAAAAGTATAAATAATACAAGAGTAAAAATATATTGCGTAGCTAAAATATGGATTATACTTCAAGTTTACTGTGTTTTAATTAACAATAACTTTGTTGATATCTCTCTGGTCTTAAGACCTCCACGTGAGGGCTTAATGTAAGACTGGGCTTCGTATGGGTTATAATCTTGATAAGCCGGCACTTGCTTTGATCTTAGCCAAGATTAACGCTCGTCGCAATTACCTGCCTACAAAGTAGGCACCAGCTTTATTATAGAGAAATAAAAAACGTATGTTGATATATCGGACATCTAGGCTTTACATAGCCAATCAAGATGTACCACTAACTATTTTTAAACAAAGACAAAAAACAATGGAACGAGCTCTGATAACACCGATCAACAATTTTTTTTTGCGCGTGGTTTTTCATTGTACAATTTTTATAACATAACTAGACATAAAAAAACTAAAATATTTGCTTTTTAAGAAATTACAGTGAATGCAATGAACCATAAGACCGGCCACCGGCCAAGGTTAGACGTACTAATTAGGATGTTTTGGCGTCTTCAAATTTTGCGTATATAACATATCAATTAAATATGATATCATTAATAATAATTATAATACATAATATTTTTAGTTTCTAACCACAATATGCATAAAAATAGGAAAATACAGTGTTCATAATTTAATAACATATTGTGGGAGACTGGTGCCTAAACTAAGCTTTTGGCCTGTATTTCAGGACACCAGGTCTCCCCCCAACACGACACAACAAAAAGATCATAACATAATGAGAAAAAAAGAGAGAAACTAAAATAATATATTCTGCTGACAGAAAGTTATAAGTCAGTTTAAAGTGTGTGTGTGTGTGTGTGTGTGTGTGTGTCATCATTTAAATTTTATATGTAATTTCCTCTAATAAACCATTATCTGTAATCTATATAGACCTAACACATAGCAGTGACCGAAACGAACATCCACCAGTTAGATGTTACGTCATACAATATCAATAAAATCCCAACAAAATATTTACACCGAGCTACATAAATACTACGCATTTTCTTTACAGTGAAAAACAATGACTTGTACTAATATGAAAACGATAACATAACCGTTTATATTTAAACTAGCTGTTGTCCGCAACTCCGTACGCGTGGACTTTCATATAAACTTTGACAGCCCCTTCCCCCTTTTCACCCTTTTTTCCAGTTAAAAAGTATTATTTTCTTATTCATTATATTCTTTCTCAGGCTCTAGACCATCCGTGTACCAAATTTCATGACAATTTGTTGAGCGGTTTGGCCGTGAAAGCGTTAAATTATAAAAAGTTTCAACCTCTGGCGCAACCTTTTGGGGATTGATTAAAAAAAGTAGTCTATGTCCTTCGCCAGTGTGTACCAAATTTCGGTTCAGTAGTTTAAGCGTGATGAAAGGACAGACAGACAGACAGACAGAGTTACTTTCGCATTTATAATATTAGTATGGATAATAGATGTATAAAGTATTTACTGGGTTTCGTAAAATATATAAAGGAGCAACTAACACAGTTTCTTGCCGGTTCTTCTCTGTAGAAACTGCCTTCCGAACCGGTGGTAAACTGTTCTGTACTACCATGACAATTCAAGTGTTACTATATGTAGCCTAATTAAATAAAGATACTTTTGACTATGAAGTTGACTATATGTGTCTTTAGTATAGGGGTTAGTACGGTCGAATGAGTAAAACACTAACAAGTCATAAGCAATCCGATGTAAGACAGAATTATTTGTACTGTTAGCTGCATCCGGGATAAAAGCCTATAACCGCCGCATTATAAAACAGCCCTGTTTTACAAAATGGCTAGCCGTAATGTAATACAGCGGATCATACAATTCGCCTGCGACATATGTATAAGTTGTTTTATTTAATGTGTCTAGGATCCTCCGTTAGGTTCATCAGAAAAATTTTACGTCTTCCTTCCTTCCTCAATATGACTATCTGTATTTGTTTCAATGTCGGATTTTGGCGCCAGGGGGCTCACAGAAAATCGCTTCGGCATCTTCGAGAGCCCGCTAGGAGGTGTGCAAAGAAAACATGAGCTCATAGCTCGTCCTTTCTCCGAAGCGATGAACAATTCATGTATACTTAGGTACTACATCGTCTAATACCTTAAGTTCACTTAGGATACATTTCCTGTAGGATAAAGGTTAGTCCATTTTTATAGACTGGCTTAGATGACACGCTTACAATCCTGGTATTAGTGCATTGTGACGATTACTAGTTTAAACACGTGATCTTATTTCCTTTTAAAAGCTTAAGGACGCTGCACTGTATGTTTGCTATTTGCACGTTGCATCAATCTTATCTTACGGAATTAAAGAATACTGTAGGGGCAATAATATTTGTTAATGTAGTAATTAAATATTTAAGATACATTTTATTTTCTTTGCTGGCTGTCTGTTTGTCTGAAAATACAAGCGTACATAATTAACACCCCGCGGTTTTACCCGCGTAGGCAAAACCGGGATAAAAAGTATCCTATGTTTTATTAAAGGTATCCTCTATTTACATACCAAACTTCAACGAAATCAGTCCAGCCGTTTTTCCGTGAAAAAAAGACAAGCATACAGACAGACACACTTTCTCGTTTATAATATTAGTTTCGATGTGATTAGACTTAATTGTATAACTACTTATATGATTTTATAGGATCGTTGTTGAGGGCTGTTTGTTTGCGTTCAGAGTACAAATTCTAAAGATGGAACTTATTATAATCATATGCTTCTTGATCTACCTATAAGCTGACTATTTTATCACACACCTTCTCTTCTCTGAAAATATATCTTATTAGCGGTTTGGACGCGAAAAAATTATATATGTAGGTACAAAGATACACATTTATGAAAGGTCGTTAAAAAAGTCGTTGAAAGTCTTTTCTTTACTTCTACTATTTTCTACAAAGTTATTTGATAAGCGAATCAGTACGTCGCGATATGAATTTGTAAAATACCTATTTGCATAAAAATCAAGAAAAAATATTTGTGTTTGCCTTATTTTGCTGCATTTATCGTCAAAGCATCATATTATAAAAAGACTGGAAATTGCAATCGTTATTATATAGTAGATTAATTATTCTTTGTTGGGTTACCTCGATACTGTTTAAAAAAACTGCCTGCTATTTAAGTTGTCGTCTGAAATACCATTTTATAACGTTTCTTTATTTTGAATGTTAAAATTTTTACTTAAATCCTGATATCAAAAGTTCAACGAATAGCACATTTATAAGCGAGAAAAGCAAGTATTATTCTAAAATAACTTGGAATAACAAACATTGATGCATTACGTATAACGCTTTCTTTATATAAACAAGGAAGATTATAATCAGATAGATTACTGATGTACATTACGATGGACGTTCACTTCAAAGACGGTCGCGAGTTCGCTCAGTTCCTGGACAACAACGACCCTCTCGGTCATCTCCGACAAAAGTTCTACTTGAAGAACAAAATATATATGTGCGGAAATTCGCTAGGACTAGCCTGCAAGGGCGCCGAAGAAGCAATCCTCGATGTCATTGATAAATGGAAAGACGAAGGAGTCAACATATGGCACGTTGACGACCATAAATACTTCACCTATTCTTCTCAATTAGCGAAACTAATGGCACCGTTAGTTGGAGCCGATGAAGACGAAATAGCTTTCGTTGGATCGACAACAGTCAACGTTCACCAGGTCATAAGCACGTTCTACAAACCGACCAAACGTCGATACAAGATTATTGTAGACGACATTAATTTTCCTACAGATAAATATGCTATAGACAGCCAAGTCAGACTAAAAGGTTACTGCCCAGATGATACAGTAAAAGTGATTAAATCTGTTAACAACTTCATTAACGAAGAAGAAGTAATCGAAGCAATGACTGAGGACGTAGCCATGGTGTTTTTACCGACGGTATATTATAGAACTGCTTATGTTGTGGACATGAAAAGAATAACTGAAGCGGCTCAAGAACGGGGTATTATCGTAGGTTGGGATTTATGCCATGCTGTAGGAGCTTTGGAAATAGATCTGAAGACTTTGGATGCTGATTTTGCTGTCTGGTGTACTTATAAGTACTTAAACGGTGGTCCAGGGTCCTGTGCAGCTTTGTATATAAATAGAAAGCATTTTGATCTTCTACCTGGTTTAGCAGGATGGTTTGGGAATAGAGTTGAAACACAGTTTGCGCTACGTCAGTCATTTGAGCATCGCAAAGACGGGAATGGCTGGCAAATCGGTACACCACATCTGTTCTCTATGGCTGCGCTGGAAAGCTCTTTGAAGATGTTCTGTGATATCGATATGGCTGATGTAAGAAAAAAGTCGCTTAAACTGACTGCCTATTTAATGTATCTTATTGATAATAAGTTGCAGTCTTACGGATTCTCTGTTGGGAACCCTAGGGAAGAGATTAAAAGAGGCGGTCACGTTTGTTTAGAACATGATGAAGGTTATAGAATTTCGTTAGCTTTGAAATCGAAAGGTGTTGTTCCCGACTTTAGAGAACCAAATGTTATTCGACTAGCTCCAATAGCATTATATACCAGCTACGAAGAAGTGTATCTTTTGGTTGATATTTTATTGGATATAATGAAAACTGAATTTTACAAGGACTTTTGTTCCAAGCGTAGTCTTGTCGTATAGTTGAAGCTAGTATTTTTATTACAAAGACGTAAATTTATATTAATATTTAATCGTGTTATTGTACTCTTAGTTGACGTCAAAATAGAAGTAGGCTAATAAATAAAAGGAAATACATTTTCAAATATATTTAAGTGTTTTTGTTAAAAACTTTTTGTAATACGCCGTAGAGTAAAACTTGAGACAATACATTTCTAAAATTTACTCAAGGTTTCATTTTTGTTAGAAATAAAGTTTCAAGTATAAAAAATAAAACAACCCAACATATTTTTAATGTTTTATTTTTGAAAATAAGCTTAGTCTATTTCTCATTGCAATGTGATTACTATACATTCCGTTAAACGCATCTAAAATTCGATTAAATTTTCAATTTAAATCGCACCCATAATCACATCGCTGCGTGTTAAATAAAAAATCTAAAACAAAAACAAAATGTCAAAATGTTTTCAAATTCCGAACGAAAATTTTCAATTTTGGCGGCAAACGTGCTGTCAACTTCAACCGAAACTGTCGTTACGTCACTGAGCGTCGATTTAAAATGCCTAAACTATTACACTTAACCATAAAACTCTTTCTATTTATTATTATTATTAATATTATTATTATATTTACAGTAATTTACATCACAAGAACAATGTCGTGGCGTCACACGACATTAAATAATTATTATTTTTTATAACCTCAAGGAACTACGGATAAGATCATCAGTATACGTTTTTGCTACAATACACGCATCGCTAATATTGTTATTTATTAAATTTAAATAATCTTTTTTTTTTAATGGACAATCACTGAAATCGAAAATTGTTCGTCAAAAATATCAATTATTTACCTACATTTTCTTTATTACAATTTATAAGAATATTATTAAATGTAGGTATCGTAATTCGTTGACTTACAATTTTAAATATCTAAAATACACTATATGGAAAAACAAACTTTTTGTTGACAGAAGTAATAAGTTATTTTTTGTATTTATATGCGAGAAATCCACAAACAATTACATAAATTCCTATGCAATAGATTTGTTTTGACTTTCAGAAATATTATCATTTTCATACAAGTAAATCAAAAACAACACATAAAATTTTATCTATTTTTATCTATATAATAATTTAACTTTCAGCAAATCCATAGACAGTCTAGTAATTTTTTATTAATTCCCGATTTATTTTGTGAGTCATAGACAATATCTGGATCAATTTAATTTATTATTTATGAACACTTTATTTTGCAAGTCAAAAACAATCCTTAGAGTATAGACTACATTATTATATCATATATTGTCTATAGACACAGAGTAATGGATTAATTATTGATGAATCAATCCATAGACTACAGACTATATGACATATTGTCTATGAGCATAGAGTAATGTTTGTGGATGTACAGGTTGTCTATGAAACAGCAGCGTGTCGTCAAGTTGGCCACCATGCGTGTCTCCGCTCACAGCGCGCACTGAGATACAGATGGTTCCGGTTCCGCCTTCAAATCCTTTAAAAAATCATTTTTATTAATAATTATAGTAATAATAATTAATATAGTTTGTTCTAAACAAAGTTTTCATAATCATTTGTCCGTAGTTGAGTCAACATACATAGTTAAAATACTCAAATGGTTGTCTGGAAGAAAATGCTTATAGGTATAAGACCGTCAAGAATTCGTGTGTTGTCTCATTTGAATTGTTTAAAATACAATCATTACAAAAATTAAATAAAAACTTTCTCCTACCACATAACACTAACTACCACTACCTCACAAAAATAGAAAAAAAAAATCATATACATCACCCCCCCTTTAAAAATGCTAAAACTACCCCCTAATAACGTGTGAAGTAATATTTACTGGCAACCCCGCGTCACACGCTGAACCCGTCTTGCGTGTGACTGCAGAACGCTGTGTTCTCACACGGCTCCTGCAATGCAAACG
>JADANM010007051.1:1038610-1061743 GCA_026213755.1 Eurema hecabe | reverse complement strand
TAACCTTTACTTAAGAAAGCGAAGACGCTTTTTCAACTTCAAATAAAAGAATAACCCATCTCGTATGACCCAAATCTTTCCATCTTAATGTGTTATGTGTCAGAAAGTTTAAATATTTTCATGACCGTTATTCCACCATGATTTTGTTATCTGTGGGTAATCTTTTGTTTACAAAAATATACCTTTACAATACTAATACCTATACAAGTATACTGTTCATATTAATATAAAAATGTGTAGTATGTATATGTTAAATACTTTTTACAAATATAATGTGTGTCAAGAATATTTCTGAAATCTATCTAATTAGAATAATTTCGCAACGATTAAGTAAACAATGACAAAAATATAAATATAAATAGGTCTCATACGTTAACAATACTTCGCGGTCTCTTGTAAATGTTCTCATTGCGAAATTCATTACACACTTGGCACTTTAAAATATTCCACTAAGCAATAAAAACATTGCATTTTTTTTGCTACAAAGCGTTTACATTGAGATATTCACAAAACATTAACAACATATAATTGTTATACGCAATCTATAATTCTATACTAATATATAAAGAAGTCAAGTCTGTTTGTTTGTTAAATTGTAAGGTGTAATCGCGGGGTCTACAGATCCGATTTAAAAAATTCTTTCTATCTTTCAAATAGTAAGCCACATAATAATGTGGCTTTCTATTGCTCAGTGTATATTAAAAGGCTATATAAAAAACGATTGTTAACAATAATGGTATGCCCAATGAAGTGGACACGGGTCAACTCGTTCTACATATAAAGAAAAGCTACAGAACCCGTGTGTGCACGAGTCCGTTTCGCGCTTAGCCGGTTTATTATATTATTCATTCATCTACAAATTCAAATGGTTGCCTGAAAGAAATCACTCGTGAGTGATAAGGTCGTACGTTACTCTTTATTTGAATTTAATATGAGTTAAATTTCAATGTTGTACAAACAAAATTTATTGTTTTTTTAAATGTATATAAAAAAAATATAAACATATACTAATTACCTTAAGGGAAATAGTTCTCAACTAACATTGAAATAAAGATACCTACTACGATACCAAAGTATCATATTATTGTGTTTCTTACACAATCTAACACTTACGACTTTCATCAAACCACTATACCTACGTAGGTACATAAGTATCTTGAATCTTTCACCAAACGAAAGTGCGGAAATATTGCAGACATATTAACTGTGATTATCTATCGGGATAAGACGTTACATAACCGTAACGAGTTAACTTTTATTGGTAGAACTAGTTGCTTACCGTGGTTTTACACGAGGTAAACCCCATTGCGTGTTTGGGTGATTTCATCTTCATTACAGACTACATCCTTACTAATATTATAATTGCGAAAGTAACTCTGTCTGTGTGTCTGTCTTTCCATCACGCTAAAACTACGGAACCGATTAGGACGAAATTTGGTACAAAGATAGTATAGAGCCTGGGTAAGGACATATCAACCCCCAAAAGGTTGTGCGAGGGGTTGAAACTTTTTTATAATTTTACGCTTTCACGGCCAAACCGCTGAACCGATTGTAATGAAATTTGGTACACAGATGGTCTAGAGCCTATGTATGCGGTTTTTTATCAGATAGTCTGATTCAAAAGGAAGGTTTATTTATATGTGTAATACATACATCATGCACGCGTGCAAAGCCGGGCTTAGTCGCTAGTTAAACATAAAAGTCAACCATCTTTCTTAATTGATACTGCATTAAATAAAAAAATAAAAAAATAAACCTAAAAGTACCTCTTTATAAATACATATTATAATAGTAGATATATAAAGATTATTATTATTATTTGAGTCCGTTGTTTTTCACGTGTGATCGCACGAGGCAACCTCTAAGATATAGCGAAGGTAAACAACCTAGTGAACCGAGGTGCGCGCGCGCATACATTTATAACGAGCACTCATTTCATACATGATACAATGTATCTGTATCCATTGGCAAATATTAATAACTATTTAACATAAAACGTGTGTTTATAAATAGAGTATTATTATTGAATGGCTACGTCCTATTGTTTTGTTCGCATAATCAATTAAAGAAACTTTCAAAATGGCGTCAAAATACGTTATTAACAAAAAATTAGATCGACCAGACGCAATTATCTTAAGAAGAAATGATAGAAAAGGAAAGTCACTTTCCGAATATCACAAGCAAAGATTAATAAGTTAGCAATACAGACATACAAACTTTACCAACTTGTAATACATATAAGTATAAATAAATTAAATTAGATTTAATAATAAGTACTATCTAGTTTTATCACAATCATTAAAAGGCTTTGAACCCTAGAATTAAACAACAGAGTTCAAATACTTCATTGACCTGAAAAATGAACGATAAGAATGTCCTTAATCTGTTTTAGATATGCTATTTTTTATGAATTGAGCCCTAATTATTGCACTATATTATGTCTAGACAGAATGAAGATAAAATCATACATAATAATTTATATTTTTATTTATAGTCTGTATATATGATATTATATTTAATAGATATGTTATACACCAATAGATCCAATGGAGTGTGCTGCACAACAGCCGCAGCACACATACATCAAGTCAAAACGATAGAAAAGGGATAAATGATAAAACCAATAAGAAAAAAAGAGATAGTTAAATTTGTCAGTTGCGTGTGAATGCACCAACAACTAATGACCGTAAGGTAAAACATATTAATTAGGATGTTTTTGCGTCTTCAAAATGGAGCGTCGGTGTAGTGCACCCCTGCTCGGAGTTGGGCTTTATAGCAAAGTTCCGGGTAGCACTGCATTGGCTATGGGCTGGCGTTACTCTTACCATCAGGAGTGCGTCCAGCTCGTCTCCCCTTTTCATATTATAAAAAAAAAAAAAAAAAAAAAAAATGTTGCGCTTACAACATATCTATTTAATATAATATCATTGTTTATAGTATTATAAATTATGGATTAACTGTATGTATTGATAAAATCATACATAATTATACTTGGGTATTTAAGCCTACTCAATTACTTATTATAAGCACAAAAATATATATAGTCGAATTGAGAAACCTCCTCCTTTTTTTGAAGTCCGTAAGTAGATATATTTTAGAATGTTGGTTGCTTTTGTCTGAAGTTTAGCATACAGATTGATTAGACCTTAGATATAAGATTTTTTTATACCAGTGTTGACACAGAAAAGAAAATTTTGCCAGTACTACAATAAATCAAAAAAATTATGTTTTGAAAGTCTATGCTCCAACATTTGCAACACAAATGTTTGTTTATTTTGTAATATTTTAGTACTTTCACATATATCTACAACTAGAATAGTAGGATAGTAGAATAACTTACAATACTGGTAATACAAATTTAATTTAAAATATGCCTGTAGTTTAGTTATTTTGCCAGATTTTTAATGCTAAATTTGAGAAGTACTTAAATTTAAGATGGCAATATAGATCGACCGCAATCATAGAATTCATGCAAAAATCAACCTAATTAATTACTACATACATACAGTATAGAACTGACAAATAGTTAATTTGTTGTAAGAATTATCCTACAAATGTTTTAAAACAATTTCTACCAAGTACTAACCAAAAGTACCTACATTAAACTAGCACAATCATTGAACTCACCGTCTTCGAGAGATATTATTCTTAGTTCATGCCATAAGTGTCCTGACAAAAGGAACTTTTATTAAACTTAAGAAAAACCTATGCTATTACTATTTAAGAGATAATCTCTATCTTTACTTATATTATAAGGAAGTAAAGTTTGTGTGTTTGTTAAATTGTAAGGGGAATCTTGGGATCTTCTGAAATAATTTTAAAAATGCTTTCATCAATAGAAAGCCACATTATTGACAAGTGTCATAGGCTATATAAAAAAAGGATTGTTAACATTATGCCCAAAGAAGTGGGCACGGGTCTGCTGGTATCAAATAAACTTCCTTTAAAAATTATTATATAAACTGAAAGCTAAGATTAATTAGAAGAATAAAGTTGAGCCCTTCAACAGCTATATAACCATATTATATGAACAATAAATGTAACTTATAAGAAACAACTTTTAATTTTTTTAATTTATAGTTTTAAAATTATGGATGCACAAGTTCTACCATAACCATAGACACTTAAAGACAATAAAAAACATTCAAAACAGATATTAATTTTTAGTTCCATTTGTTATTTCTTTTTTTCCATTCTAAGCTAACCAGACACAATTTTCCTTATTCCAATAAGATATTTTAAACATACTTAAAATAGTTTCCAACAAATATGATTTTCAATAATAATATAAAACTATTACAGCAATTTTCATAATTGTTTTTCTTATTATTACCTACTCCAATGAACTAATTATAGTTTAAGAAAAAATAATAGTAATTGTTTTGTGGAGTGCATAATTTTCATATATCACTTTTTTCTATTAAACCAGTACTTATATAATATTAAATAAAACAGTTTTCTGGAAAAGGAAGTATATAAAAAGTCTAATTAGATATGAATAACTAATTTCATGCGCAGGTTACTTGAACACTGTTCAACCGTATAATTGTATACAAAATTACGTGTTTACAGAATCATAATGATTAAAAAAAAAACAAAATAATGGTAATCAGAAACATAAATTAAGTTTTTATTACCAATAACATATTAATAGTTATATTATACAAAAATATTGACACCAATGTCAAATTACACAATTTAATGTTATTGACCTTCTGACGAACCTCGACATTAGGAAAAGATCATAATATAATCTTAAAACCTTTTATTGTGGACATGGAAAAACATTTATGATTTACAAAATACGCGTAAAGTCGTGACGTTTTATTATCAAACAGAGCTTGCACGAGTATTTATATTGCGACGTACTTTATTGGAAAATAGCCAATTCGGAACAAGAACTAATAGATAATGAACTAGTACTCACCCGATGTCAATTGCGAATTTCTCCTTACTGCGATTCTTCCCACAGAAATAAAACTTAGACGAACGCTACTCATGGTCTCGCTTTATCAAATTCTACGTGCACGATTAACATCAGCCCGAGATATATGACTCGAAACGAAACACGAATGTAATGGAAATTCTACGAGTTTGCCGTAATCCGTGGTTACAATTTTTTATTGTATTTGTTTGTCAGTGAGAGGTCTATTCTGTCATGACGCAACACTTTTAGTCAACATCAACACCGACACTATAAAAATAAAACACAAATAAAACGAAACCACTTTTGTTGTACTTTCCTATTTTTTGCGAAGTTTACAAAAATTAAATAAAATCAAAATTCGTATTTTATTTTTTTGCTTGATGAGCGGCCATACTGATATTCACAGCTGATTTTGATGTGTGAAAATTTTCTTGTGCTCGTACCACGTTGTTTCGGTATATCCGCGCTTATGACATCTAGCGAGAAATATGATAACTAAAATACTGTTTTACCTTCATAATGCCGGTTTACATTTAGAAATAAATAAAATGAAAAGAATCTGATAAATAAATTATAATTTTTCACACTTATTATCATTTGAATAGAAGGATTTTTTTATACTTCTTGATAGAGTTCCCTCTTGTATATTACAAATTTTAAAGTATCAAATTATTGGTATCTGTATATGGGCCAAATTTTTTTTTAATATAACAATAAGTATTACTATATAGGTAGCATTGTTTAAACGAAACTTCAAGCATATTTTTCTATTTGAAATATCTATGACTTAAACAACTTAAACTTTAATAAAACCTTTAGTATAATATATTATTATAGTTATAACTTATAAATGATTATAAAAATTTAAAGTAGAAGTTAAATCTATAAATTCAGCGTTATATTTTTCAAGCTTAAAATTGATATAAAGTTATTTGTTACGGTTTATTTTATAAATTAACAATTGATATATTTTTATTTTCTTTCTAGTAACATTTGTTATTTATCTGTAATAAAGGTTATACCATACTTTGTCTGTGCTATTAGTTGTCCAAAATGGCCGAGATAGAAACTGATAATAACAGTATTGTTAGGCCTGAACGAAATAATAAAAATTTAACGGCAAACAATGGGCCCCGTCGCGTTACGATTTACAAAACAGAAACTGGATTTGGATTTAATGTGCGTGGTCAAGTGTCTGAGGGTGGGCAGTTGAGGTCGATCAATGGTGAACTTTATGCGCCTCTTCAGCATGTAAGTGCTGTTTTGGAGCAGGGAGCTGCAGAACAAGCTGGAATCCGAAAAGGAGATAGAATTCTAGAAGTGTAAGTGATTTCTTATAAGATTCTAATTGTTTTAATTCAACTTCAATGGCCTGAGAATGTACAATTAATTACGCGAATACCGGGCGTAACTGCCAATCGAAGTTGATTATTCGTTATTATATAAACATTTGGAGTCTATTTGCGTTATTTAAAAGCTTTATGCAATCGAGTTCCATTAAAGGACCGGTTTAGTTATTGAGCTCTTCATTTAAATATGTAGAATTGCCACTAATTATTTTTATAATAATATTCAAAAATAATAATTTAGTATTTATTTCGCGTATTTTACTATTTAGTAAAAATTGTGATTTATAAAAAAAATCCTTATTTTTTGTTAAGTAATATTATAATGAATGTGTAATACCTAATCATTAGTTGAATAATGCAACATATGTCTAATGAATTTATTTTAATACCTCTGAGGAATTACCTGTGTACAAGTCATTACTATCAATTTCATTATTTTCAATTTTTAATGTTTTATAAATTGTTTGAATGACTAATAACTAGCTCTCCCCAAAAAAAGTTTTTTAAATTTCATATTAAATAAGTAATTTATTTAAAGAATATTTATTTTTAATTTGAATACAATATAATAGTTGTGAATGACATTTTTACACATATTTATTCAACCAGGCTACATCTCTATGTAGCTGTAAGATGTGAAAGTATTAATAGTAACACTTTTGATTCTACAAAAATCAACAATCATTTATTACTGGTTCGGAAGGAAATTCTGGAATTATGGAAATGGAAGAACCAGCAAGAAACTCTTACCTATATATTGTTAACATTCCCGGGGCAATACTGGAATGAAAAGAATCCTGTGTTAATCCTGGGTATCACCTACCTCCCCCTGTCAAAAAAGGTATCACCTATCTACCTATATACCAAATTTCAATTAAATTGTTTTAACATGAAATAATAGCAAACATTTATCCATGTAATCATTCTCACAAACTTTCACAATTATAATATTTGTATTTATATCTATCAGTTAAAGAATTTACAAGATCTATTAAGCTGATTGAGATATTTTTGCACAAAAATTCCCCTCTATAATACTAGAACAGATTGCATTCGATATTTCTCCATAACTGTGTGAAAAGTTTCTTGCATCACATTTGTATTCTGTTACTGTTTTTTTATGTTTAACTTCCAATAGCATTTAATCTTGTATTGTATGTTTTGTCAATTGCAAAAGGAGAAACTGACTGACTGACTGACTGATATATCAATGCACAAAAGGCTGTTTAGCCGTTTCCCTTGCAAAGTGTGTACGTTTGTACGTACTTGAAAGTAGCTTAGGTACCTTAGAGGTGCACTAAGAAAAGAATTTCCGAAATTTCCACGGGTACTGTCTGGGTAAAACCGCGGGGAAAAACGGCTTGTCTTCATATATTAGTAATCTAAGTCTATCATATATATCCATATAATTTTTATAAAACAAATTAGTTCCTGTTGATTACATTACAGGCATTGTAATAAATATGTTTTTTGATAAGCCAATCTCAGAATTATGATTAATGTTTTTGTATATATATGAGAGCCAACATAAAATAATACAACTTTAGTCAGTTGGTTTCTATAGTCAAAAAAGTACTACTACTTCTTTAAATACAAATATAATTATTCTTTCTTAATGAATAGCTAATAAACATGACAAGAACTTTCTATCTCATGAGTCTGTCTGTTTTACATTCCAAAACTCATTTTTGGACTGTGGTGCAAACATTTAAAATAACAAAAAGAAAACTTCATATTTTTGTGTATTTAAAATGCAGACTTGAAAATTATATTTTTCTTTTGATTAAAATAACTTGGACTTATTAGTTGTGGGACCCCAAAACTTCGGTAAACTAATTACAAAAATAACAACATTGTAATTGTTCCTAAATATCCTGATGAAAAACCTAAAGCTAGGTTTATCTAGTAATTAAATATAACTGATTGACCTTCTACACTAACACATGTGTTGTAAATTCAATTATATGTGTAGGTATGTATGTTTTGTATAATCTACTAACCTATTTAATTCTTATCAGTGTTGAAAATTACATACTCTCATTGTGTATTTGATATTCCGTTCCAACCAAATGAGGTAACAATATTCTTTTGTAAAAAGTTTTGAACAATATAAAACTTTAACTTGTTCACTTTTTTAATCTTTTGCTTTCTCATATTTCACAAGCTCGGTCAGATTTTTTTCCTGTATTAACTGGCAATTTATGTATGTTAAAATTTATTTAGTACATTATGTTTTTTGCATCAATAGAAATACGACCACAGAGAAAGCATCAGCTATCAAATAAAAGTCAGGTTGTCAAAGTATGTCCACCAAATGAAAACTGAGTTACGTAAAGCTTGGACTAGGATCCTAGAGATAGGATATCGGGAAAGGGATGGACACAGATAACCCCTTATCATCAGTCTAGCAATTGCCTACCATTATTTAAAAATATTACAAAATCGTATCGGTTTTTATTGCATATTTCTCTTATTAGATCTTTGTATGCCAAGTGACTCAGACACAGAAGGAACAAGCCATAAATAAGATAGTTATTTATGTCTTGTCCCTTCTGTGTCAGGCAACTCTATATCTAATTAATTTTCTTTTATATTGCCTGTGTTGGTAGATATTATTTGTAAAGCATATCAATAATATAAATAATATTGCAACAAATTCAAATATTTCATCATTCTACGTCCTAACAGCTAACTGTTAGCTGAATGTCAATTTCGTTTGCCCTTAATGATATTACCTATACCGAATCACAGTAAATCGCATTAAATAGATCAATAATAGTTTAAATTACATGCTATTTATATTCATTATCTCGTTGTCTTAGTCCAATAGCACACGTGCGTCGAACCGCTAGCACAATAGAAAACGTTAAATAAATAAAAACAAATTGCGTACAATTTTGTTTATCAGTCGGTTAATTAAGCGTCATAATAACAATAAAATAAGTGTGTCAAAAGTGTAATTAGATCGTGATATATTGCGTTGTAAGTGTTTGTGTAGAATGGCTCTCGAAAGGGGAGGTCGGGGCGATTTCCGATACTGTTTTTATTATTGTGACGCTACTGGGTTTGAGATTTACGATGTTGAACGTCCATCTCAAACTATTGCGGTTGTGAGGTGAGTTTTTATGACTAAAACTCGATGTTGGTGGCGAAATTTTCAGTGAAATAATTTAAATAATCGCTAGATTTCCCCCTAAGACGTCAAAAATTCCAAATTCGTTAAAAAACTTGTTTTTTTGCAGTTGGTTCAAATATTAGGTGGTACATTTCAATGTATATCTATTTTCTTTAATAGGTAATTCATATATTATAACTGTAATTCACATATTAGTACAAATTAAGAAACATCACGCCTAATGACTTTAAAGCATTAGTTTTACGACGCACTTATCTTGCGTCTAAAAAGACGAAGATATAATAAAATACGAAATGAGCTTCGCAGTTGAACACGTCTAGTGAACAAAGTCCGGCCTTTCCTATCCTAATATTATATAATATAGCCCATAAATAAATACGGCTATTATATGCATAAATAACCATTCACATGACACTAGACTTGGGTAGTTCGCGAACGAAAGACAAGAATGAACTAGATCATTAGGAAAGCATCAACTTATCTTTCGTTCAGTATCGTACAGACTGTATCTCTAGTTCACTAGTTCACTTCGTGATTCGCCACTCATTTTGACTCAAGAACTACAGCTACCGAACTACTCGTTTCGTTTCTGAACTGAAAGACGGAACGAGTCGATACCGCACCTATCGGCTGTTTTGTTTTTATTTATGTAAAAATATGAGACAATAGATATGTATCGCTCGCGTTGCCGAACAAGCAATAATATACTTTACGTAACAAACAATACGGTACCGTTTTCCAGAATTCTGCCAATAAGCTATACGCAATTATGCTTATTATTACGAATTAATTACATGTATTATTTAATATTGCTAAAAGCAAAATAATACACAGAACCCATTTTAACTAAATATATTGTGTATGGAGGTGCTTTTCCTACTAACTTTTTAATGTACGTAAGTTGTGAATACGTATATGTATACAGTACAAATTAGAAAATTAATAGAATAGATAAATCATGATCTTTAAAAAAGTATAGAAACCAAAATCTGTTGACCTCGAATCATATAAGCGTACCCAACGATAATAGGTCATTTTATACTGGTCATTCATTGAACTAAATGAACTAGATGAACTAGATGAAAGATATAGTTCGTCGGATGAGAAAGATACGTATCTCTCTTTTCATCTTATTGAACTATTATTCGCAAGTCTACATGACACATCTGATCCTTACTAACAGACAAACACGCAAAACTCGCTAATGTTATAATATACTAGCGCCCCGTGGTGACGTCTGCATGTTCCATACTTTGATATTTTGGTCTATGTAGTTTTAAAAACGCCTATGTGAATTTAATGTACTAATAAATTTAGTACATTCTTTCATGAAAGAGCTACGAGAACATTCATACATCCTCCGAAACTTTCGCGAAATGATTATAATATTATTAGGAGTTTTAGTGTACTAAATTATACATGGTAACACAGCATTCGACTGTCGCCAGCCGTGGTGTGCGGACGTGCCTCAATAGTGATGTACATGTGTCAGTGCAAGGTATATTTAGTATTGCTTATTAGAGTTTGCGTGCATTTTACAGGAGTAGTAAGTTTTGAATAAGCATATACAATATTTCTTAAAGGGAATCACGATTTTTTTTTGTTACAGCAATGGGGTGAATGTAGAAGGTGCTACCCACAAACAAGTGGTTGATCTCATCAAGTCTGGAGGTGATTGCCTGACGCTCACAGTCATATCTGTCACACCAAAGGTACAATATGATTTTTACGTGTTACTAACAAATATTAATTTACTTTAATTTATTCTCTTAACGAAGTCAAAAATGCAATTATTTCACTAAAGTATATTTTCCTGTTCAACGATCTTTGACATAAAATGAGTAACTATTGAGTACCTTGGAACTTAGAAGATCTTAGAGGAAAGAAGTCTCACAAGTTTTAAATAATTTTCCCCGTTTTTGCAACATTTTTCACTCATGGTTCGCCCTCATTGGTCGCAGCGTTATGTAGCCTAAAGCCTTCCCCGATATATTACGACGCATTTAAACGAACCAAACTCTACAGCCTTATAACATTAGTATAGATTATCCATTATAGGGAATAGTCCAATAGGTTCTAGTCAGGATTGAGTTAGAATCAATATTGAATCTGCTATCAGGAAGCTGAACGTCTTGAGCCATGCGACGACGGCACAGCGCCCGTAGGAGTCATAGGTGGGGCAGCCAACAGCCGGGCGGCTGTCTACCAGCGATACGATTACACAGACAAAAGATCCCTCCCGGTCTCCATACCTGACTACAGGGTGGTCATGGAGAGGAACACGGGGCGCTCGTACGTGGCCTTCAACGTCCATATGGCTGGAAGACATTTGTGCAGCCGTCGGTATAGGGAGTTTGCTGCTCTGCATCAAGTGTTGAGGAAGGAATTTGTTGGTGAGTTGCTTTGCCTTTCTTTAAAGACAATACGAGTACTCGTGTTAGGTGTTGAGCATTTATAGTAACCGTCAATTACCTTTAGCGGTGAACGAAACCTGCGCAGAAGTCAAAAATAAGGTATCGAAGTAGCGGTGCGGCGCGCGGGGTGCGTGATCGTCGGGTGCGCGACCATTGATTGGTTGTCCCAGTCGTGTTGTCTTTCTCGCACCAACGAGCGCGTATCTACCGATGTGCAGCTATTCTCGTCAAACGCTAAACATTTTTGACGGTTACTATACTATCAGGTGAAGTGCCTGCTCGTTTGTTCCAAATATTTAAAAAACATATCTTACTAATATTAGAAATTGTGAAAGTTTGTAAGAATGTATGTTGCTCTTTGAAACAAAAGCTATTGAATGGATTTCACAGAAATTTGTGATGCAGAAAAAACAGACACTGGATTAACACACAGTAAATTAAATCCCAGTATTGCTACGGAAATGGAAACTTTGCAGATAAAACTGCAGAGTCATAGATATAATTTAGTTAGGTAATTGATAATAACTTTATTGATTTTTAAATTTAAAATACCACTACCAGTTTCATGATGTCAGTTAGTTTGTAACATATGAATCTAAGTGAAATCAAATTGAAAATTTACAAAAATATTGCCTTTTTAGTTGGGTTGGAATACAGCAAGGAAACTGTAACAACTCATTAATTAAAAATTAAGATAACACTCCATAAATCCTAATATAATCTGTTTAAATAATTTCAGGTTTCAATTTCCCCAAGCTCCCCGGCAAATGGCCGTTTACTTTGAGTGAACAGCAACTCGACGCCCGGAGAAGGGGACTTGAACAGTATTTAGAGAAGGTAATTTTTTTTGTATTTTTTTAATCGGCAATCCATCAGAGTTTCTTACCAGGTTTTCTCTGTAGAAACTGCCTTACAAACTGGTGATAAATGTTTTCTAATACCGTGACGATTCAAAAGTATGTTATATGTAGCCTAGTTCAATAAAGATATGTTTGACTTTGACTTTTTTTTCTTCCATTTCCAACTTAATTGGAGCCAGTTTTTGCTGGGGTTTGCTTTGCTTAATCTATTATACTTTTTATTTTATCACAATGCTTAGCTTGTTCCATTATACTATTTGCTTACTTCATATTGTTAACTAATTATAGTATCATATCTTGCTTATATCCTGATTTTGTCTTTGGCAGGTGTGCGCAATACGTGTTATAGGCGAATCGGACGCCGTGCAAGAGTTCCTTACAGACGCTGATGATTCCTCCGACCCCTCCCCAGTTGAGCTAAAGGTGTTACTCCCAGACCGAGCAGTGGTGACCCTCTCAGTACTCCGGTCGACCAGAGCTGATGATGTATACCAGGCTTTAGCTGATAAACTGGATCTTCAACCATCAGTTCGTGACTATTTCTACCTGTTTGAAATTGTGGAGTATAACTTTGGTGAGTTAACCTTTGTTTTAGATCTGATAAAATTTATGGTAAATATTGGGTAATGTAGATTATCGCCTTCTGATAATAATTTTTTTAATAATAATTGGTCTATGGCCTATATACTTATTATGCGTATGAAAATAAAATAATTTTATTATTTTGCATATTGGCAAAATTGCTCAATGCTTAATGTAAAAAAATACTGAAATCTAAATCCATACGTTTGTGTGGTAACACAACTGCCTTCTGTGCGAAGGGCTTGGTTTAGATTCCCACACTGGGTAAAATATATTTGTGATTAACGTGTATATGTATTTCAAAATAAAAGTATGTTTATGTAATTTATCCTTAGCTTTGCTTAGTTCTTCTAGCTGTCTAAATGTCCAGATCTATAAAAAAAATACTTATATTTACAACAATCACTATATAAATTTATATTCATTACAGAGCGCAAACTTCAACCAAATGAGTGCCCGCACTCGCTCTACATCCAGAACTACTCGACCGCGTCGTCCAGCTGCCTGGCGCTGCGCAAGTGGCTGTTCAACCCGAGCACGGAGCTGGCGCTGCTCGCCTCCACCTCCCCGGCGGATGCCAAGCCTATTGAGTTCATATTCTGGCAGGTGGAGTAACTAACTACCCTTTATGATATTCTTTGATGATACGGGCTAAACGTATGATTCTATAGACGATATGGGCTGTCGGATGACTGTATTATAGTCTCTAGAGGATGATGAGTGTCCATGTTCGATGGAGACTCTATAGATGATAATATAAAGTTAACAGATAACATTGGCTCTTTAGTTGAAGAATCCATAGATGATAAAGAATCTTATTATTTAAGTTTAATGGATTCAGATAAGTTATTAATGCTGTTTCAGAGGCACGAAACAATAGGTCTATCCATATATGTGCACGTTTGCAGGCGGTGGAGGACGTGAACCGCGGCGTGTGCCAGGCCGGTGCGCGCCTCTACCAGCTCAAGGCGCTGCAGGACGTGAGCCGCGCGCGCGACTACCTGGCGCTGGCGCGCGCGCTGCCCGGCTACGGACACCTCGCCTTCCCGCCCGCGCACTGCGACGCGCACGCCACCGCCGCCGTGGCGCTGGCGCTGGGTGAGACGCGCGCCACGCGCACATACAACAAACACTTACATAAACACACACACACACACACACACACACACAAAATTTCAAATCAAGTATATCCTAGTGTTCAGCCAGCTTTTGGTCACTATTTTCCTGCATGGAACCTCCTTCGAGCTATACCACACCCGTATCATAATATATAACCTGCAGTATATCTGTGCGCAGGCTGGTCGGGTCTCAAGGTGTCGGCGTGGTGCGAGAACGGCGGCAGCGGGGCGGGGGGCGGGGGCGGGGGCGGCGGGGCGGGCAGCGTGGAGGTGCGCTGGCGCGACGTGGTGTCGTGGCGCGCTGACGACGAGGCAGCGGCAGCTACTATAGTGTACGGGCGGCCGCCGCGCGCGCCGCGACCGCTCACGCTGTACACGCCATACGTGAGTACTGACTAATCGATACCGTACTAGTGATGCACTAGTAAGTAGTAGTATACTAGTACCATACTACTATACCAGTTTCATCTAGTACACTAAACCTATAGTGGTATGGTATAGTACATTCTATATATTTAAAATATGCTAGCTGTTGACCCCGTTCCTGAAACAATACCGGAATACAAAGTATCATATTATGTGTTAATCCAGGGTATCTACCTATCTACATACCAAATATCAACTAAATCGGTCCAGCCGTGTTTGCATGAAAGAATAACAAACAATGGATGCCATACAATATACATTCTCACAAATTTTCACACTTATAATTATTATTAGTAGAATTACATTGTTACATTTTTTATAAATTTTAAATTTCAATTTGCAATAGAAAAATTGTTTTTCTTATGTCGATAAATTAATATTTTTCTCTATCAATTTCCAGTATCAGTTCCTATGCAACTGTATGGATCGAATAGCCGAAGAAGCGAAGTGGGTGGACACGGGCGAGTAAGGCGCTCACACATCCGCGACACGATACAGTATTTACTATAATATTACTATTATAATTATTAATGTCTAACCGTTAATTTTATATACTATCATCTATAAGACAAAGTATTAACTTCGGGAAAACAATTATTCCTATAGACGTGAATTGCTACATTTATGTATGTATGTATGTATGTATGTAAAGTACACGAAATAACGCCACCGCACGTACTTACAATAGCTTTTTTATAAATAATCAATATTCATATTTACATCTTATCGATATTTAATATTATAATTATTTATACGGATTTTATTAATGTTAAGTCGAAATACAAAGTCGTCACAATTATAACGCGGTGCCAACGTTCACAACAAATATACTGCCACCATTCATACATTTAAAGTTGAAGTCGCGTGAAACGAATAGACGAACAAACAAAAAATAACTCTTAAAAACATTAAAACTATAGTAAATAACCCGCAGCTACCATTGAAATTTAAATCGAAGGTAATTGTAAAATTTGCCATCTCTTTCGATTAGGGTATGTCTGTCCTTGTCGGCAGTTAAGTTCGGAGCAGGCGCTCGGTAATTTGGTCAGTCGTTGATCGGACGGCGGCGATGCAACACGTCTCTATAGAGATTAATATAATTCGGAACTAGAGAGGATCTCATCTAAATTGCTTGTTTTCTTAGTGTAGTGATAACTTTGCGAAGCGGAATATAAAAACATTTTTTCGTTAAAGTCTTAAATAACCTTATTAATTAATATTAAAAATATGTTATTATGATAATAAAATAATTGATGTTTCTTGCTTAAAGCAAGCCCTTCCGCTTCACAAAGAGGTGTATAATTTAAAAAGTAGCGAATAATCGTTAAAAAATTTAATAGTTTTGTGTCGTCTGCTTGTTGTTAACTTAACATATCTTGTTAGTGTAATTAGCAAAATTCTAACTTAAGTTGAAAACTTAAAACTTAAAAACTCTCATGTAATATATCATGTCAATTAAATAACGAAACGTTTAATACATTTAAGCTTGATTTTTTATCTTTATATAAAACTACCCGCATTTATGCATATGTCACACACATAAAACTTCCTCTTGAATCACTCGTTCTTATATAAAAGCGCATGAAAATCGGTTGCGTATTTTTGAAGATTTAAGCATACATAGGGACAGACAGAAAAAAGTGACTTTCTTTTACTATGTAATGATTACGAGCGGTTTTTATTACTATATTTTATGTTGCAAATTTTTTGAAACTACCCACATGAAATGAACGTTTTTAAGTACACCTAGATGATGTTCTATAAAATTAAAATGGCAGCTCGTGTGTTTGTTCTTTGTAACTATGTAATGAATATTTCTTAAAATTGATTACACTACTGTTTGGTAGCATAATGTTTCCTCTAAAGATGGACATACAATTGTAGTTCATATTCATGTAATAGTTTTTTCAAAAGTTTATTTTCGTTTTCATTCCATAAAAAGATAAATCTGATTTCTCTCTGTCTGTCACGATATTGCCACTAATAATAAATAATCTGTCTACTAGGAGTACGAGTAGATTTTTTTTAATTTGTTGCTTTTAGTTCTGATTTGTATGATGTTTAATAAAATTAAAGCGAAATGGATAAAATTTATTTCAAGTTATGAATGTGTTTACTTTATACTGATACTTGGTCTGAGATTAAACTCAGCTCTATTGAAGCTGCAATTTAATTATGGCAACATTTAATAAATTATAGAATTTAAAAAAAATGTCGTTTTTAAATTTTGTTCGATATAGGAACCATATTAAAATATTTTTTAATTTAAAGCTGGTTGGAAAAAAATATTGATTTTTTATCTCACTAAGTAACCTTTAATAACTTGAAATAACTATTTATTTCAATTGATTTTTAACTGTTATATCAATAAAAGAAGGTTTTTTAAACAGTATTGATAGAGAAACAAAAAATTCGCGGTGCCATAACGCGATCCCGCCTTAAAAACAAATTAATGTTCTTTTAAACTTAATAATATAGAATTTTAATTTGATTTGAAAATTATTTAAAAATAATACTATTTCTGTTTAAATTGATGACAGAAATATGGAAAATTATGACGTCATTCAAAATACACTCCATATAGTTTATGTTATCGCTATGAACTGTGAAATAAATAAGTTAAGTTCAAATAGCTTATTGTGATAGATTATTTTTATTTGTATTTGTATTGTATATAATTTTATGTCGCGTTATTTGTTAGACGTAGGTGAAATGTCATCATGACAAAATGTACTTAGCAATAGGGGTTTTGCTTCGCGAAATATTTATAATTTACTTTATAATAATATAATAGTAAGTATAAAGTAATTTGGATTTAACGTTTACAAAAGTAAAATATTTTAAAAAACTAACGTTGCGAAAAGTTACTTTTATAACGCTAACGTTTCGCAACGTAAATTACTTTCAAACGCTAACGTTTCGCAACGTAAATTACTTTCAAATGCTAACGTTTCGCAACGTAAATTACTTTCAAACGCTAACGTTTCGCATAGTAAAATACTTTCAAACGCTAACATTAATAAAGTTATTTTTAAAACGCTAAAGTTTTACAACGCAATCTACTTTAACGCTTACGTTAAGCAGAATACTTTAACAAAAGCAACGTTTCGCAAAATATACGTTGAAATGCTAACTTTATAGAAAGTAAAATACTTATTTATATTTTAAAACTACCCCCGCTGTTACAATTATTATCAATGCATTATTTACTCGTTAAGTTTTAAATAAAATAATTAATTAATTATTAAATAAAATGTGAACAAAATTCAATTATTTTAAAAGACACGGCGTGTAATCTCATTATCGTATATTTTTAATTATTGATAGTTTAATTGGTGTTTCTACTTGGACATTGGTGTGTTTTTTAATTCATGAATAAATGGTGTACTGCAATTATCATTTTATATAATTGTATAAAAAAATCGCTGATATGCACTTAATGCATATGCAATGCAAATAATTAATAGTTATTAAATCCAACATATATGTTCATAATCCTAATAAATACATATGTGAAAGTATTAAATTCAAAATTACGTAATTATAATACAGAAATTATGAAAAACAACTGTAAACACAAATTACTTGCGCAAGCGCATTGCGCAAGCTCGATAAAATTATTCGAGTTGTTACAAAGCGAGTGTTCTCAATATTGAAATAAAATACTTAATGACGTCCTTTAAATGTTATGATTATATTCTATTAGAAACTTTTTAAGCGAATTACAATTGATATTTGAACGTTTCATAACTGTCACTTGTGTCCTCCACAATACCTCCAATAAGAAAGTATGCCATTTCAGATAATATTAGTAGAGAAAATCGCATTTAAATTCCGTCATAAGTATTTTATTCCAAAATGTTGCACTTGTTTATATTATGAGTGCAATAAATAAGCCTTTAAGGCCCTTTGCAGTTGGCGTCTATAATTAAAATATACATATAGTTTATATTTCCAAGATTTTATTCGTACGAGTATCCGAACGGATGGAAAATATTGTTTACTCTATGCTTATTGGCGCGCTTTCGATTTGACAGATTGTCTAAAAATTTGAATTTATAATACACATGATATTTATTATAGAAATTCTTTATATTATAATTTTTTTAATACTTAATACTGGTGTTACGTCACAAGAAAATTTTAAAGGGTGCTTAGCTATTGCGTTTTACCGTCTCAAATTTTAAAAAATGTTTTTTTTTCTCACAGCATACATACAGTATATTCCTACAGTTTGAAAAAAATTAAACGATTCAATGGTATTGAATTAATATAATATTTTAAGGTCTCTGCCCACTACACAGTATCATACTATGACCGTGCTATGAACGTGTCAGGCAAAAATATATTCTCTGTATTAAAAAGTATGAGAGCATACCCACTAGCCCGTTCCGTTACCGACCAGCAAGTATTGCCTTAGTCGCTTGACGTGTCTGATACGTTCATAGCACGGCCATGGTATGATACTGTGTAGGGGGTAGAGACCTTTATTTGCTTTCAAAACTAACTAATAATAACAACCTATAGTTAATGATACAGTATTAATTTTTAAATGAATGTAAAAAAAAGGATTCAACGAAAATAACTTTGCAAAGAATGTTCTTGTAAACTCAATGTATGTAATATATTTATTTAAATTTTATATAACGTATTTCGTATAATCAAAATAGAATAAACGTTTCAAACGAGTTCCGAAATTATCACTAAGGTAACAATGGATGACGTTCATCGACCTTTGGAAAGAGAGCGTCGGCTAATTTCGGCTTTGTATAGTGCTGTCTCTCTCTTACATTACCAATTTAACGATTGTTAAACAATACAAGCTTTTCCCCGCTCTTTTACCCTCGTAGTTTCCATCCTCGGGGCAACACCGAGATAAAAATTGCCCTATGTTTTAATTCAGGGTATCATCAATCTACATACCAAATTTCAACTAAATCGGTCCAGCCGTTTTGCCGTAAAAAAAAAGACAAACACAGACAGACACACTTTCCCAATTATAATATTAGAGTTGATACATTTAGGAAAGTGTGTGGGAAAGAGAAAGCTCTGTATAAGGTTGAACTAAGTCAATGGTCTCTTTCTAAGAGTCGATTTGCAATATCTATAGTCGGGTATTTCACGAGTGTATATATGTATGTTCAACTAAAACGTATTTTGCTGTTAGTGTCATAAATAATATTATTAATAAATAATAACATTTTTTTTCTTTATTTAAATTTAATAAACTCATTGGATGAATTGAAATTAATATATAATATATTTTAAGCAATGTACGGTTTTAGTGCACTTTTTAAATGCCATCTATGTTAGCAAATTGCTTGACTTATATTTCAAAGGAAGAGCTAACTCGCTGACATGTTAAATAAAATGTTACGAGAGATATTACGAGAAGGTTTTCAATTAAAACTTGTTAGTCAGAGAGGCAAGAATGTTTAAGGTCTAAGGTTTAAGTAAACACTTGATGTAATATTGGAATTTGGAAACTCTATTTTATACCTACATTCTTGAATGATTATTAAATTTCTACATAAATTAAACATCAAATACAGTCTTCTATAGAAATGTCTTCTTCTTGGTTAAATGGTAGTGCTGCGTTGCCGCAATTTTGCCAATGTCTAGTTGTTTGTAGATAAAATAAGTTTGAGGGTCGATATTTGGTTGTGGCAATCAGCAACAAGTGCTTTCAATACCACAGACAAACATCGACCTATAGAAATGTCAAAGTCAAGCAGTTAGTAACAACCGCCAAAAAATTTGCACTTCGACCTTTAGATGACATTAGGCTAATGTCGTCTCTTTCGTACACTATGGAAGATTCAACGTGCGATAGAGACAGCACTACAAGTCCGAGATTAGCCGATCTCTCTAAAAGTCCAATGCGTAAAATGATGTTACTTGAACGATTGATACATTCCAGTTTCCCGTAGGCGTATAGTAGGCAGGGGTTTCTCGAAATTGTAACTAAGTTTATCAGTATAGATTCACTTAAATAAATAACTATACTTTAATATTTGTTTTATTTGGCTCCTAAAATGATTTTGTTAAGCTGTATGGTTGTATAAAAGATATAGGTCGCGTCACGAATGTTTAGAGCTGGACGTGAATAGCTGCGCATCGGTAGAATCGCGCTCGTAATTGACGTATTGGTGCGAGAAAGACAACACGACTGGGACAACCAATCAACGCTCGCGCACCCGACGATCACTGTCCCCTCGATACCTTATTTTTGACTTCTGCGCAGGTTTCGTTCAGCGCTAAAGTTTCGTGACAATACTTATACCTAATCTTTAATTGTAATAGTTATGTGTTTTGGTAAGTGTTTATTTTATATATAGGTGGTGATCTGAGCAGAGTACCTATTGGACTGATGGCAAGTGACCTCTGACTATAAACATTCGCAAAGCTAAGTGCGTCACGCTGCACTGCCGACAGGAAAATGGCCTTTTCTTTATATGCATGGTGACCATTAACAATTTTTACTTTTGTATTAATATTGCTTTTAATTTTTGGTTGACTATTGTAAACAATTACTGGTTGTCTTAAAAAAAAAAGAAAAAGTGAGATGCTCTCACTGGACCGGTTTTCTGTAGGAGTGTGGTACCACCACGCCTGAGTCAGATCAGCTTAATTGAATGGGTCTACCTCGATAGTACATATCTTCTATTCAATATACAAAAATGAGTAACAAAATATATTGGTAAGTGTAAGTACTTAACATCGCCTGGACCAATTTCAATCCTTATTTTAATGTTGCGAGAAAAAATGGGGGAGGATTTTTTTACCACGCTTTATATTAGCTTGGGTTGTATCTATGTAATGGAATCTTTGAGCATAAATTTGACCGATTTCCAGAAGTTCGATTAATTTGAAACTTTGCACACGTATTAAGGGCCGATGACAATGCAATAATTTAATAACAGTTTCCCAATATCAAATTTTCTACTTTTTAGTTCGATTAGCTATAAAAGCGTGGTTTTTTAGTTTTTTTAAACTATAATTTATTGTGTTAAAAAAAGTTAATGAATATAGATAATAAGCAACCAAAAATTATTTGTCTCGGGTTAGTAAGCAAAAAAGAACCCGTTTTGTTACCAGAGATGAGACATTAGAAAGGTTGAGTATTCGATCTACGATTTAATAGATATACCATAATCTTTATTTAAGGTGCAAAGAAAAACTACTATTGCTAATCATAGAAACCAAAGTTGAGAAGTTTATATCCTAATCTCGACAAAATATCATAAGCGCGATGCAGAACTCGCCACAAATACGTACTCAGACTCAGGTGACCTAAAATCCTTGAAGCTAAAGTCATTATCATATATATAAGCGAAATAATTTCACATGAGTGGCTAACTACGCGCTAAGAGGGCGCGCACGACTTGTCTATTTGAAATCATTTGTTAATATTCTAATGATGCGTCTTCAGCACGTTCAGACTTACCGTTTAAGGTAATGATGGGCTATTTATCTTTATTATCTACTAGACATGTTACGCGGTTTTACTTAAGTTTTTTTTACCGTGTCTGTACCGGGATTGGTACATAGTATGCGATCTAGTGTCTATTTTATACTGTCGCAGACTTTTACTACTAGGAGTTCCTAAGATTGGCGTTAAAAGAAAACACTCTTCAGCTTAATATAGGTTTAGTAAAGGTTTTGATTAGTCAAATTAACTGGCTTATGCCGGATTACTAAAACGCTATTCAAATTTAAGTAGACCTACGCTATGCAAATCTGTCAAAATTACTAGACTTACGGCGTGCTTAAATTTTATTTAAGTATTCGGCCGTAAGAGCCTCGATGTTGAGAATTCCTTTAAATATAAATACTAGATGACCCGACGCGACTTCGTTCACGCTGTAACTACCTATCCTAGGTCTATTATACAAATGTTTTTTCCGCTAACTCCCGTTCCCGTGGGAATTTTGCAATATGCCAAATTTCAAGCATCTAAACATAATCGATTTAAATTTTTGATACAAAAGGATTTTCCCGCTAATTTCGGTTCCCGTGGGAATTTAGGGAATTCCTTTCTTAGTGCACCTCTACAATACAATCTAAATTTCAAGTGCTTACGTTTAGCCGTTTAGGCTGTGCGTTGATATGTCAGTCAGTCATTTAGTTTCTCCTTTTATATATTTAGACTAGCTGTTGCCCGCGACTCAGTCTGCGTGGACCTTAATATAAACTTATAACCCCCCCCCCCTTATTACCCTTTTTTCCAGTTCAAAAGTAGCCATGTTTTATCTCAGGCTCTACACCAAATTTCATTACATTCAGCGGCTTGGCTTGGTTTCAACCCGTCGCGCAACCTT
>JADANM010007051.1:1003563-1038510 GCA_026213755.1 Eurema hecabe | reverse complement strand
TCTGATTAGTGGTTTAGAAGTTACGAGGGAACAGATGAACATACATACATACATACATACATACATACATAGCCTGTCAAAATCATAACCCTCCTTTGGCTTTGCCGTAGTCGGGTAAAAAGTTTCAACCCGTCGCGCAACCTTTTGGGGGTTGATTAAAAAAAAGTAGCCTATGTCCTTACCCAGGCTCTAGACCATCTGTGTACCAAATTTCGTTCAAATCGGTTCAGTAGTTTTAGCGTGATGGAAAGACAGACGGACAGACAGAGTAAATTTCGCATTTATAATATTAGTATGGATTTATATCCTTAACCAATATCATACGCGCGATTCAGCACAAACATATTTTTACATGATCTTCAGTACAATTTGTAATTCTATAAGTCAAGTACACATAATTATGTAATGTGGTCTCCAGACTCCGTTTACTCGTAATATTAATATTTCCTCTGCAGACGTCTGATTACGGGAATACGGTCGGCTCAATAATTAGGTGTAGGCTATTCAACTGGGTCAGATTAGAATCATGTGCTTAGATTCTATACGGAGATAAATTTCATTCGTTATCTCTTTTATATATTATATACTTTACAATATTACTTCGTAATGGAACTGCATTTTTTGAGAAACATAAATCCTTACATATTATGTTCTTACAAACTAAAACAACGCGAGTAAAACCGAGGAGATAAGTTAGTTGATCATAAAATAAAATTAATTATAATGCATCTTTAAAAGCCATTTTAAGGTTATATGCGTTGTCGCGGAAGAGTCTGCCAAGTTCAGTACTCTACTACCTAGTAGAGAGGAATTAAAGAAGAAAAACTGTCACATTTTTAAATGTATTTAGGTACTACTACTCCCTAATGTGTTTTTAGATGTTCGAAGCTTCCGTCTCGAAAGTCGGAACCCTAATATCTTTTTCGTCTTTCACAATTAATATATCCTTAAGAGCTAGACTTTGTCTGGTTTCAATTTGATTAAATTAGATTCCATGCCTTTTCAATACAATTAGAGAATCAAATCCTTCTCAATATTAGTATTCTGGTTCCCTGGAAGAAATCAGTTCAAGTGATAAGGCCACCTATGACACGTAAATTTACTGTATTTGTCTAGTTTTCTTGGTGTAATTAAGAGTAAAAAAAAATTAGTTAACCTAACCAAGATCCTTCCCAGCTAGATGACCAATGTTAAATTTTCACAGTATCCTGTCCTGTTTTCATACATTTCCAAGGCTATTCGTGTTCAGTCATCTTCAGTTGTTCAAGCGCTCACCATTTGAGATTTGTGTGTTTGTGAATCACAGTGTCCGTTAAAATCAATTAATTATTATACCGTGTAAGTAATTTCGTATGAATTATGATCATTCATATAATTAGAAATAAAAATTGAGTCGGTAATATTATTAGGTGTTTTTTTTTTATTTCAAACGAAAAAAAATACATCATAGTATAAGTTTGAATACTTTATTCATTTATTATTATTTACTGATTTCAAATATTTCATAGTTATATTTCGATAGAATAAAATAAATATCTACTACAATATTTATTACAAAGTAAATATAATCGGCTGATTGCTAATAGGTATAGCAACAAACTGATTAATAAACAATCTAAGGTAAACCTTCATTGTAAAACAATTATTTTGTTATTGATTTTATAAATTAATCAAGTTACCTTCCTTGTCTTTCTTTTATAATAAGAAAAATAATTAAGTAAAATGTTAATTAGTTAATTTTTTCGTCACCTAAGATCTACAAAAACCTTATTCTGTGCAAGGTAACCCCTAACTAAATACCTACTAATAAATTTCTAGACTTATTTATTATCATGGCATTGGACTTTCATAATTAAAAATATTTAAAGATCACACTTAAAATAATATTATGAGCTTTTAACGTTAAGGAAATAATTTCAAAATTATGTTAATGTGTCAAGTCATTAATGATGTAAGTTTATTGACGTAATAACAGTATCATTACATTAATTGATCAACTTTAAGTACATGCATTTTTTGACTAAGTCGGTTTTTGTTTCAAAAGTTAATTTAATAATTTATTAGATACTCTATAATAAAGTTTTCTTGAACCTTAAAAATTGTCTAACACCAGCGATTTCTATTCTTTTAATTTTATTAATATACAATATTGTATGACGTTCACTTATAAAAAATCGCGGGAAAATTAAAAGAGGATATGACATAATTGTAATCCTTGTAGATGGTATCACGAAGCATCACATGACAACACTGAACACTGACCGCTTTGTGCCATATGCAAATATTTCGTTACGCGTGACGTTGTAATTACATTTTTTAAATTAAGTTTGAATTGATGTCTGTACCTACATTTTTATTATGTTATTTATTCAAAATAGCTTTTGTCCACCACTTTATACTCGTATAAACAGTCAATTTAGTCAGATTTTCGAAACACTTGAACAATTAACTTTAATTATTGGAATTATTATTTAACAAAATCTTTTGAAGTATCAAGCGTGTAAGGCTTAATAGGGTATACATAAATTATAGTGTGTAAGGTAAAAATGAAACAAACTCAGGAAAATATAGCTATCGTGTACAAAGTGAATATGTACTTACAATTCAAACCATAAAAACTTCTCAGTTTGATATATAAATATCTAAGATATGAGAATTGTAAAAATAACTTACCATGTAGAATGTTATTTTTCTCATTATTTATATATGAGTGGTGCTTATAATGCTATTTACTGAAATTATTTTAATAGCGTCACGAAGCGTCTAACATAAGACAATCATATTACTATTGACAATTTACTTGTCTGTAGCCTTATTGATGTACTAGTTCTACACCGCGGTTTTATCGGCATAGATTTCGCGTTCCCATACCAACACCGCGATAAAAATGCTCCTATATCTTGGTTGTAGTTTTTGGTTGAAAAATAACATCCTCAAAGACTTTCGTGTTTGTATTATTGTTAAGATTTTAAAACAAAGTTCGATTAAATCTTTTACTTATAACTCAATTTTTACTGTATTAGAATCGTACATATAAGGAGGTATACATTATGTAGATCATTACATAGTATAAAACACAGTCGCTTCCTTCTCTCTGTCCCTATGTATATTTAAATCTTAAAAACTACGTTGCCGATATTCATACGGTTTTTTAATAGATAGAGTGATTCAAGAAAACGATTTATGTGTATGCATATGTGATATATATTATGGGTAGTTTAACATGTAACAGGTTTCCGCGAACGAAACCACAGTATACTGTAGTTGAAGATTCTCTTTTCTATGAATCATATCTTAAAAATCCCGTTAATTATATTATAAAGCGCAAAACATAATTACCTCTAAGTTGTAAATAATCAAAATTTGCTATCGAAAAATTTAGTTTCGTTTTTCCTTTCGTTCTGTGTAGAAGCTTTAACGTCATACACACACTAAAGTATATTAAACAAACTTAACTATAAAATTATTACAACATAATATAATAGTATAATAAATAATAAAACCGGTCAAGTGTGAGTTGGACTTCCCCACCGTGGGCTTTTTAGTATTATAAACTTTTAAAAAATTTAATAATGAGTTTAATCATATTTGATTCACTACTTTATTTTTGACGTATTTTCATTATTATGTAGCATTAATATTGGCTCGAACCTTTTAAGGAGACACTGATATAATCAGTGTTGGAGCTGTTAATACTATAACTTTTAGTACTAGCCGTTTTACAAAACATGGCCGTTTTGCAAAGCGGCGGTTCATCGATTAGCCGTATTGAATGCGGATAAGTAAAAATCCGCCTAAATGTATTCGTCGCCATATCTTAGTTTTTTAATATATTAGGTTGGGTTAGGTTAGTTATTTATCATAATAAAAAAAAACTAATTTACTCATCTTTAGTAAAAATGAAGCTGAGTAATCAAGTTCTTTTTATAATGATACAAAAACCTTGACAATGATACAAATATAATAAGAATATAAGAATTTATAATGATACAAAAACTTCGCAAGACAATACAGCTAAACGTTGAACCGCCGCTTTGCAAAACGGCCCTGTTTTGTAAAACGGCTAGCCGTAATGTAATACAGCGGATTATACAATCCGCCTGCAACATATATATTACATGCGTAAATGCGGATAAAACCGCGGCTAGTATTTAATGAAAGCTTTTATAACATACCCACTAATAACTGCTACAAACAGACGTACCTATTGCCATATTATTGTAATATAGAATTAGAATCATCCTACATGGATTAGACAAATCTATCTTAAACAAGTCTAATAAGGCGGTGATACTGTTAATTCTTTACTTAAATCTTTACTTTATCTTTACGAGAAAAGTGAAGCATCTATTGTAGCGTTGTCGTTTTATACTACATTAAATAAATAAAAAGTTTATAAAATTAATAGTTATTTTAAATAAAATTCGCTCCAATTCGGTGTCTTTAAACCTTTTTTTAGTGTTGTTGAAATTCGTTCTGAAATGTGCTTATTTCTTTCTTTAAATCAATTTAAAAAAATAATATTTTCTAATGTTTCTTCAACTAAGGAATAAATTTAACCATATCAATAATTACGTCAAGTTAACCTCAATATATATAATAACCAACAAACGTCTATGATGTTGGCTGAAGTTCAGTGGGAAGTTCTTTTAAATAATAGCTTTTAATATCTTTAATTTAATCACTATTTATAAAAATATAAAAGAAGATTGTGAAATATTGTTATAAATTTATTTCCAAAAGAATGAGATGTCTAAAAACAAATAAAACATAGTATACAAAATGAGTGATAGTGAATCTTTTAATACTCGAAGTAAAAAGTGTTATTGTTGGATCTACCATTTAGACTTAATACTATACGCGTTGCTAACTGTCATAATAGTGGGTAGCTTTGTATATTTTATGTTTTTCTTCTAACCTTAAGGTAGTAATATTTAAGTGCTAAAAGAATAACTATAATATAATAACTTGATTATAATCGTAACATTATAGCTATTATGTTTACGGTTAGGCAAATATATGGCAAAATACGAATGGTATTTTTTCTTACTCTCTTTCATTTGTTATTGTATTGCCCTATAATCATGAAATATCAAAAAAGTGAAATGATAATCTTTTCTTACATAATAACCTTCTCCTTATAATAACAAATACAACAAAAAAAATCAGTCGTGACAACGGAAAACGGGTTTCATTTTTATAACTAAATCGATTCGATAGTAGATCGATAGTCTCATACATCAGACTACTAGCTAAAAGAAGTACTATATAGCTATGCAAATGTACTACAAGAATGACGTATAAAAATGCTTCGTCAAATATGTAAAGAGATTATATTCCGGACGATAATCTTTGCGCAAACACTACTGTTTGCCGCGGCCTTGCTTGCTTCTACGTAGTGTGTTGCGAACCGCCGGTGAAAATGTGTCTTAAAGTCTAAATATATTTTTCTTAACAACCTCTCATTTAGAAGTGAACGCTTTGTTCCTCGCATTCGAAAGCCAAACGAACATTATTATTCAATAAAGAAAAGGTAATGTTTTTTTATGTATACACTTGTTTCAGTTTAATTTTATTACGATATGGAGTATCTCTGAAACTATCAGACTAACACATTAACAGTTAACACTAGATGCGATGTTAAAAAAAATAATACAACTAAAAATCGAAGCTAGCTTAAACCAGTTCTCTAAAAATTCTTTAAATCTTTATGACACATTCTATATTCATTAGATTTTGCAAGTTTACAAGGACTCACTGGCCTCGAAATAATCCTCTTCGAAGCAAAAAAATTCATAACTTCAAACATTTAGCTATTGCAAAGAAATATAGCCAGTATAAATATAAGCTAACAAATACATGAATTTTCTTATATGGAAGTTGCTAATAAGATAGGTGTACGGATCGAGACATTCTCAGTTATTTTGCGTGTTCGCTGGTCACTGATAATGTTTGGTTTACATATTATATTGTATGTTAATTGATTGTCATATTGTGCTAGTTCATAATTTCAAGATTTTTAATTCATTTCATTTGTGTGTACAAATTGTGGTAAACTTCATATAGTAAGTAGGTAAATGATACTGTTGAAATATGAAATTAATTTTGTAATCCAATATTTTAAATTTACAGGTTACAATGAAATAGCTGCTCAAAATGGCCGACCACGAAAACGATATTGAACCGTACGAAGTAGCAGCAAAAGGTCTAAATTCGCCTGAAATCCGAGCATCAAAAATACCCTTTGTTGACGAAGGTGTTGAGTTAGATAACGTCCACACGAACTCAGGAAAGCCTGAACGTCCCAGACGACTTAAAGATGTCGAAATGGGAGACACAGCTCGAGAGATCAGTAAAATACATGCAACTGACCTAGGAACTATTCACACACCGAACAAAGATACTATAGTAGTTGATACTCCTGAAGGAACACTATACATCACTCTAGATCCAGACTCTGGAAGATCGTCCAAGCCTACAAGTCCTAGTACTCAATCCACAGACCTTTCGGAATCACCTAGTACTTCTAAAGCGTTCGGTGCTAGAGAATCTGAAGATTTAATAGCATCAGAAGGTGATGTTGAACAAAGACGAACTAATTTGAGGAGAAATTCCATATCGATGCCGACTTTGCCAAACATGGAGCTGTTGAGGCAAGAATACTTAAACAACACTCAAGGAAGTGTGAGTAGCATATTTTTATCTTACTATGTGTACAATTAGATAAGGAATTAAACAAATATTCTGACGTGATTATATTATGCTAAGCAGCATACTGTCATTTTAATAAAGACACAATAGCAAAACATTTCACTGCGTCTGTACAAATAAATAATATCAATTATTGTTATTATTTAGTACATTTATTTATTTAAATTGAAGCTTGCGTCGGAATTGCGATATGTATCGATTATTTATCTAAATGTTGGTCGTCATTATTGAGTCATTGAGGACAGCCTCAAAACTGTTTTTCCAATTATATTGATAGAGGTTTTACTCTGTTGGCGAACTTTATAGTTTTATTAGAGACTTAAGATACTTTGATATTCTATGATTAAGCCGGATCAGTTCTTAAGCTATACTTAACTAGACAATAAACGGACATTTGTATAAAAATGTTTGTATTTCTGTCAATAGAACGTCGTCATTTATCAACAATGATAACATTGATAAAATTTAAAAGAAATTCAGCTCAGTACCACTTTGTTATCACAAGAGTGTAGGAAAAACTATTGTTGTCTTATCATTAGGAGACATATTAAATTTACGTGTCTTATTAACTTCATTAAGTGGTCATCAGGTGATCAAGTGACTGAGTGTAGTGATAGGAAATTTTTCATTAATTTATCAAGACATTTTCCTTGATCGTAAAAATCCTTGAAATGAGATAAGGTTATCATACGAAAAGCTAGTCAGGTGACCGAAGCAAAATGAGGGTCAGAAAGAAGCCTGATTTGAGGTTGGATATTCCTTCCTATCCTCATGATTATGTTGAAATGCCTTTAGAAACTAGGCGGTTGATACACGAAGCAAATATAACTCCAAACGACTTGGAGTACATTGATCAGGATCCTACAACGTTCCCTGCTTCACCCACGTCACCTACATCACATAAAGTACATTTTGTTAACGATCCTATAGATAAGGAAGATGGTCGATCTTCAACACCTGAAGTTACATTGGAAGCACAAGTAGAATCTGTTAATAAAGATAATAATTCAGATCAAGGCAGTCCTATAGTTTACCGGAATCCAATGCGAAGGAATTCTGTTTCCGTACCTGTTCGTTTGCAAGACTTCAAGGATATAGAAAACGCTTCAAACAATGTAAGTGATCAGATACTCGTTCAACCATATGAGCTACTTAAGATGATTATTTTTGGTAAATGCTTTTTCCACAATCCGATGGATATAGATGCAATATATAGTTTATCCATTTCATCCATAAGTGGAGATAATCGTTAATTATAATACTATGTAGTTATTTATGTAGTTAAAATTATCAGACCTTTACGCTAAGTTTCCTGATAAAAGAACAACAGAATTTGATAAAACTGACGTTTCTCTATGAAATAGTTAATTTAATTCTATTGATGTATAGAATTTGTCTGTAAATGAGTTCTATAAACAGATCTAACGCCTAAAAGACAAATATCAAAAGAAGATTCTACTTACACGATGCATTTCTTACTCTGACTTCCATTTCTAAACACGTAAACGCGTACTTAGCGATCGTTATCAGTGCAAATATTCTTATTCCATTGACCTTAATCCTATCAATATACTCATTAAGATAAGCCCGAGTCTATAGTAAGAAGTTATATCCATATATGAGTAGGATTTTGTGTTTTTATTGTATTAGTCCAACGCGACTTTGTTCCCGCTATACCTAAGTTTTAACCTACCGGTAACCTTACCCTCTCTTTTATCTGACTCCCTTTCCAAAACCATTTTCGTACTTCACGGAATATTCAGAAAAAAGAATCATCGAAACCGGTTCAGCTGTACGAGTTATGACTTATGCACCTATACCATACATTTGGCAATTTATTTTTAATGTCATGATGTCTAAATGTTACTAATACTAAATTCTGTATGCCATGTGACACACCGAACAATTTTTTTGATAGGTAGGAAATATTTTAATTTATAAGTCGAAATATTTAATACGCTTGCTCGGTAGTAATATTTAACAATAAATTTTAGCATTCAATTGTATAGGTTAGGTTACTTTTTCAAACTAAGTAAATACGATTACTTATAATATCGCAACAAGCTAAACTAGTTAATAGTAACAAAGTCATAAGCAAACAGTAAAAGATTTAGTGTAAAACTTTATTTAGCGTGCATTTAAATGAAAGCTTGCTTTTATTAAAGTTCTTTACGTATAATTAAATCACAGTAACGTAACATTAGTCTTTCAGTATTCTGGTTTAAGAGTTGTATGGTTCTCTAAGAATAAGATGCGTATTATTGTAAAGACGACTTGACACTGCTCCCATTTCGACTTGGAGTGTAACTGCTTATATCCTGTGACGGGGTGCTCAAGCTTCGGTATATTGTAGTTATTTATTTATTTAAACATTAATTAAGTAGGTTTCACCTCGAGGTTCCAAAAAAAAACCAAGAGAATTATTAAAATATATTTATTAACTAACTTATAATTATAATTTACAACTAAAGTAGCCGATACGATACTTTATAAAGTATAAAGTTAAAAAAAAATATTATGCATCGACAGATTTGACTCTTCACGCAATTGTCGACCTTATAGCCATAAGATATAACCTACAGGCAATCATTCATTTAGAATGAAATAATTAAGTATATTTTCCTATAGTTTATACTCCGCGATATTATCCGCGTTATACGAACTACTAAAGTATCGTAACACTTACGAAATTATAAGTCTCTCTCTCTCTCAATATAATCTCATTGTTTATGATGATTTATACATTAATGAGAAGTCCTATAAGTATGTAGCGATCGCTGTTATTCTGAATCACGCTTATAATATTTATTCAAGACTTAACAGACGACCTGTTACTTCCTCAACTAGTCCAGGATTATCCCTTTTGTTCAGAATCCTAGAGGAATGTTACATTTTTCTTCCCCCAACAGTTTAAATGACTTACTCGTATTTAAAGTATGATAAAATACACACTCCTAGTTTGCCAATTATAGCTCTATAGCACATTATACGACATAATGCTCAACATTGAATGTTTCAACTACATCTTTCTATAATCATATATCGAGCATTCTCAAAAGCACTAAGTTGTGTTTTCACTTTATGCATGAAATTACATGTGCTGTGACAAAAAATTGACTTTAATCGAAATGTCGCACTATGCTCTGTAATTGAAAAACGCTTATTATTCGTATAACTTTCGTATAACTTATTCGTATTTAAAGTACGTGACACCGCGGTATGCAGCTAGTTATTTATTAATAACATATCTGTATGAGATGATAGATAACTCATAGACTATAGAGTAAATACCATAAAATAAATCCCACGATTATACCAAGGTCATACTTGAGAACCCCAGACCTATTACAACGCCCGTGATCTTACTCCTGCGATATTATTTGTTTGTCTTAACGTACCTTGCGAACCAGTGAACCGACAGTCTTTGCCTTTTACAAAATAATATTACAGTAACTTTAAGTTATTTGTCGGGTAATTGAAATAACCTTTTATAATAACCTTTAATAAAATAGCAAAAGTGAACAAACATTTTGTTTATTAAAATATTTTTTTCAATAGTCCTTTTAAAGTGACTTCACGGTCTAAAACTCTATTAGTATTGACGAAAAAATCGGTGAAAGCAAAAACATTTTTATTACACAAATAGATCAAAAGTGCCATCTTATATCAAGTGAATTCAAGCTTTAATAAATACCACTAATAAAAAACAAATACGTCAAAAGGTCATTCACCTTTATGTACAAAATTTTATAATCAAAATAATGGATAACAATTCCCGATTCAACGCATTCGCTCACACATTTAAGTATAGGTCACCTCTTTGGATTGAATCTGATTCTGACGTCAGTAAAAGCAGTGGCAACCTCAGTAACAGCGAAAGTGTTCATAGCAACACTGATTCAGACAGCTCGGGGAGTATCAACAATTATCTGGATTCAAAGGTTAGTTAATGAGATATGAGATGTATTATCGAAAAAAATCGATCTATAAAGAACAAAGCTATCCGCGAACAAACATAAGAAAGCATACACGGTACAATTAAGAAACTTACTTCTTTTTTGAAGTTGTTAAAAAGAGCTCTAAAGATAGTATACTATGATAATATTATATAGGTCGCTAGAATAATACGATTAAAAGATCTATATCTACTAAAATCTCTAATAAAACGGGTAATGGCGGATCCAGGACAAGGTGGAACCCTAATTGAACATAATTTTAGTTTTATATTTAGTCATTAATAAAATATAATCTAATTTTTAACATAAATAAACCGACTACATAATTCGATTATTTTGGAAAACAACAATTTATCAATAGTTTCATTTTATCCCACTAGATGGCGCTGTTTTTAATTCTATCATAGATTTATTAATTAAATTATTAGATTTGCTATGTAAGATTAAAAACACATGAAGTGTGTCGTTTACACAACCATAAAGATATGAAGTAATTAAATAGTTATTATAATACTTACTAAGTTAAAACAACAATAGTAAAGGCTTTAGATACCATCAGTAAATAACTTTAATTGTGATTGATTGTGTTCCGAGATTAAGGTATAATCGTTGTATACAGTATAACGTGTACCTACCTTAGTCAGATGACTTTGTTTATTTTATTTATTTTAATATTCAATGTTATAAATTCTTTGATATATTCCCAAATTCATGAATTATTTTTTTTTATATTAACGAATGTTATTAATTTATAAGGAACATGTGTTAATTAAAGTTAATCTTTTACCCAAGTTTGTACCCAGTTTTCATGACTTTTTTTGAATATTTACATCTCTTTTTTATTGGTTATTTATTGGTCAATATTTGCTTGTTTATAACGCCCTCTATTGGAATATTATAAAACGACTACTTCACGAAAGATTAGATTATTAGATAAAAAAGATGCCGTGTTTTGCGAGTCGAGTTTGAACAAATTCGAAAATGTCTCGATGTAAATATTTCTATTGTGTCTAAATCTTTATAATATTATTCTTGGAAAAGTAGAATATCTATCTGAAGTACAGTATCTGGTTTTGCGTAAGGCAAGCCGTAGAAAAACCTAGTTTATAAAGAGTCTAAATAAACTTATTTCCGAACCTGAAGCGTAATATTGTTTCTTAAAACATTTACTTAGAAAATAAAAAGAAAAGTATGTATAAAAATAAGAATGTAATATAGTTTTAATTATTATTTTTGTAGTTCAAAATTGATCCAAATTTAGCTGATTCATAAGTCTTTCTCTCTTCCGCGCCACGTCGTTATTTTTTTTTAAATTCAAAAAGTGTTATTTATTGAAATACAAGCAGTGCCCCGTGGTTTTACCAGCGTAGTTCCCTTTCCCTTAACAATACAGGGATGCAATATATCCTATGTTAATCCAGGGTATCTCCTATCTACATACAATTTAAACTAAATCGATTTATTATATGTGATATATGTATTACCAGGTTCACGGATCGGAGTCTAGTCTCTAACACACTGTATAAAAATCCAGGTTAATTGTCAGACACGCGGCAGACGGTAACGATGAGGGTTGTAGAGTAATTAATGAATTAATCGGGTAATTTGCACCGATGCATTGGATGCAACGTGTAGACGTTAGTTAGTGGACAAGATGCATTTGAAACAGAGAAACTGTGATTGCATTCCTCTTACTAAGGTCAGATTTAATTAAACCATGTAAAAATAATTATTATAGCAATCGGGGTTCAGGTGAGAATGTTAGAAGTAAATTATAAAAATAAGGATCTGTTTTTGTGGGGATATGCTCTTATTAGTCAAGTATACTTATAGCTACACTGCTCCGGTTTGAAGGGCACTGTAGCTGCCTATTACTGGGCTAATGAGTCTTAACATCTGACGACTCAAAGTGGGGAGCGTCGGTGTAGTGCACCCTGCCCGGAGCAAAGCACTACATTGGTTATGGGCAGGCGTTTCTCTTACCATCAGGACAGCGTCCACCTCGTCTCACTACTTCATACAATAAAAAAAGAAGCTCTTGGGGTTAAGCTGTAGATCACAAGGTGTGTGATGGAATGTCAGGGGGTTTAGTAGGTAGTGGACATACGCCACATGTAAGCCTGATAAAACCTGCCTGCTATGCGGAAGAGGACTTCCCCATGACTTAAAACAGCTGTAGGTTGTATCGGACTAAAACTCCACGCTATTCCATCAGACCGCTACATGATGGGATCACAGGAGATGATCGGAGACGCATTTTGCCACGTCCATGCGTTGCAGTAACCGTATGCTGCTCTCTAGTCCTCAGAAAGAAACACAACGAAAGCGAGAAGAGTCTACCCGGTCCAGTTATTACCTTAAGTCACTCGGTAATGACTTTGGTAGCCTTTGCTCTTCAACTGTTAGCCTTTATAGGAGTCACTAAAAATCTGCGTTGGAGCTTTTGATACCCAATTCGCAGTTCCATGATAATATGCTGAGCGGTTTCTCAGTTGACTCCTTTTGTCTATTTTTATTCATTGTTTAATTTAAAAAAAGAAACATTACTCACATACCACAAAATATAAAACAAAACACGAGACACTTTACAATTAAACAAATAAACAAGATATAAACACAGAAAAAATAAATTGCATTACATACATATATTGCATACATTTAACTAGCGATAAATATTTTTTTAAGGTCTCTCTTTAAATTTTAGTTAACTGTAGAGTTTACTGTTTCAGATCCCAGAACATCACCAGAGTACTTCAGCGTTCAGTGATGGGGAGAATACAGCTGAAGAGAACGCCCTCTCTGAAGATGATCGTGCCAAGTAAGTTCAGACCTTACTTTTTATTATCCGACTGCAGCCAAGAAGGGTTATGTTTTCGCAGTCTATTTACGTATGTTTTTATGTGCCAATTTTGAGCAATTAACTGCTCAAAGATACGTTAAAATGTCCAAGTGATAAAATCTATAGAATTTCCTTATGTAATGAGAATTGAGATCATAAGATAAATATTAAGTTAAGAAATACCTGAAAAAAATCTTTGTTATATGACATCACATCTCTGACGAGATCGTATACCTTTTTTATTAAAGATTATCGTATATCTAGTTACATATCTTAAATATGTTTTTTTAAAGTAACACAATTATCATCAAAATCTTCTAAGAAGTTTTAAACAACTAAGCGATATATATAAGTATAGAAGTACTCTGTAGTGATATCAATACATAGTATAAAACAAAGTCGCTATCCGCCGTCTGTTTGTCCCTATGTATGCTTAGATCTTTAAAATTACGCGACCGATTTTGATGCGGTTTTTTTAAATATATAGAATCATTTCTAAGGAAGGTTTATATGTATAATACATGCATAGTATATGGGAGCGAAGCCGGGGCGGGTCGCTAGTTACACAATATATTAAATCCTCCTAAACAAAGGTATACTCGACTGACTGGCCGTTACGACCGAGAACCTTTATATATGCTAAGTCTTAAAAAGCCATAAGCGCGATTCAGTATCGCTATCCAAACATAAACTTTGGACCCTAGTACCAATCCGCGCGTAAGGTCAGTTATCAGTAGGTACCTATCATGTGAGCACGTCAGCGTCTGTGGGAGACTTAATTAGGAAGTGCATCCGATCGTTGACCCCTTGCGAAACTGCCCTTTTGTATGCGTAGGAATGTGGCTTATACATACCCACTCTAACACTATAATGTAAAATATAATTTTATTAAGTTGAGCATTTTGTTTGAACGCATTCATCTCAGGAACTTGAACTTGCACGTGTAAAAATTGAAAACTGAAAAAATATTTTTGTGTATAGTCTAATTATAAGACTTCACATGGTATAAAAATGAAGCAACATATTTTCATAGGGTTTTTTTTTTTCAAGAAAAAGGTTTATGTGTATAATACATGCATTATTTCGGGTTCATCAGTGAAAAATGTTGCAAAAACGGGGAAAATTCTTCACGCTTCCTTCCTGCGTAAATAAGAGAAATATTTCTCTTTGAATTTTTTTTTTTTTTATTGTAATCCAATTTATTCGTACAAGAAAATAAATTAAAAATATTTATCTCTCTGACGTACTTAAAACATTAAAATAAATCTAGTCCTTTAGAAACTACGTAATCATAATTCTTGTAAGTTTAAGTTAAGTTGAATTTCAATCCTAAAATGTTGCGGGATTTTTATATATACAGTGTGTTACAAATCAAGTGTCAGATCCGAAAACCTCTTACTATATACCAGTAGTAGGTTCTTATTTTGCCATCGTTTTGAAAAAATAACATTATTATTTTTTCAAACAAAAATAACATTATTATTTTTTCAAACAAAAATAAACGGAGTTGTAGAGTTTAGAAATTTAAAAACATAAATGGCAACACCGTCTGCTTTCACGTGCTCTACTAGCTATAGGGTCTACGAATCGTACGTGAGTTGCCAGTATTTGTGAATTTTCTTGAATTTGTGTAAAAATTTTCAATAGAAACAATCTTTAAAACTGTATTGCATTGTTATTTTGAGAAATAAATTTTTTATTTTATTTTATTGGAAAAGGTTTTTAGACAGAGAATGTTACCCTTCAGGATCGGACCCATGTTTTGTTACGCACTGTATATATTATGTATTTTAAATTTGACGATGTGTCAGGTATCCGAGAGCAGGCGATAAATAACCAATTGACACACATTGCGGTCATTACGAAGTTACGATTGCAAGATGTCATCCGTCGTGTCATATCGAACTTGACAGTAGGGTCAGCAAATTACGAAAGAGTTCCTTTATAATATAAAAATGAATCGGCAAATATGTTGCTAACTGCGTAACTTGACAGCTAAAGCGATTTCTTTAACCAATTTCTATAGTTTATAAATTTTTTTCTAGACTTACTGTTTAAACTCAGACATTACAAATAGCTTATAAAGTCATCTATGGAATATTCATGAGATGGAGTAACTGATCAGAAAATTCAAATAGACAACCCCCACCGCCTATAGACAATCTCAAAGCTAAGTGAAATAATATACATCTAATCATCGTAATAATCTTTTTCTAAGCCGCAAAGAGTATGTTTAATTTATTTTTTATTTTAAAGCTATTTATTCAGGAATCACGATAGATAATATTACATATTTACATTTTTTTTTACATTAAATCTACTACTAGGGACTCAAATAAACATCAAAAGCGCGATTTAGGACTGATTCTATTAAGAACGTCGCTACATTATTAATAAGGTAATTGAATTTGTAATCGCGGAGCTGAGCCGCAAATCGAAACGTCTCGAAGAAAGTATGACTCATTCGACACGATTATGTGCGTTTAATATTTTTATTTTTTTTAATTTTAATGGGACTGAGTCCACTTTATACTATATACTCGTATTATAAAGTTTTATAACAAGATTCCTAAGTGCGTTAAGGATCTCATTCATTATAAGTTTAAACGCCTTATTAATAAAATAATTCGAAACAAATATATAACGACTTCAAACTGAATAAAAAGTATAAAATAAATTTACTACGCACCCAGTAATTCATTATTTAATTTAGTATGTAAAAATTATTATATTTTTATTTAATAATTAACAAGTCGATGTAAAAAAATCTACAACAATCTTACAAGTTATATAATATCGATTTATCGATTTTAATCAAATAAACAGTAAATATTATTTGGCATATTACTAACGGCAAAGTTACTTAAAATGATTGATTTAATCAACTTTTTATACTTTAAACGAATATATTAAAGACAAAAACCCTCGGAATATTGTAGCATATTTTAAATAAAATAAAAAAACACTTTATTGATGTATCATAAACCAAACAATAAATTAAAATCAATTATTTCGATAGGCGGCTTAATCGCTAGGAAGCGATGTCTTCCAGGCAAGCATGGTAGTGATGAAAAGCTATTTAATAGTAGCATATTTTACTGAGTGTTAAAAAATACAAAACAAACATTTTACTTAAATTACTTTATTTGTACTTAATTTAAGCGCCATTTAATTAATATTAATGCTTCGTAATTACGGTTTACGATTGACTATTTACATAATCGAGTTCTCGAACGATCATTAAAGTTGTTGTTCAATTTTGTGTGTCATTTCGTATTTTTTTATATATAGATATATTATTTATTTATATTATATATATATAGAACTAAAAAAGAATGCAGATAAAATTTACAAAAGGAGGCAATTTCTCTTGGCGATCTCCTTCAAGCGACCTAGGTACTTTAATAATAATATTATAAAATAAAATTAATAAAATTGTACTCTTGCCCATAATTTTTATATTAAGTTTCTAAGGTTTTATGTTGGAAATAAAGAAAGTAAGAAACAATAAATGAATCAAAAAATGAAACAAATAAATAAATTAACATACAAACAACAAATTGAAGCCGTCCAACAGACGACAACAACAAAACAACAACAACAAAAACAACAAAGTTAAACGATAAATATTAAAATAAATTAATTGCTAGAACGATTTCAAATCCTCCTTTATTATTACCTAATAACGCAATGAGCTATAAAATTTACTGACTAATAAATAAATCATTAATAATAAAAGGTGCACTGTCTGTCCGCGTATGTCCCACGTCGTAATACTGGTCAGTTTACTTTGACGTGCGCGCGCGCCGGTCTCGATCCGATCTATAGATCACTAGTTTATGATAGATTATTAGGCTGTGTCTTTTTAAAGATATTTAGTGAGTGTTCTAATTAATTTAAGGTGTTGTGGTTTCAAAAGTATTGTAATATAAGTTCTTGTAGAATACAATTTTTTATTTTTTTGTGAGTACCTATAATTAGTTTAATAAATAATCATTATTTATAAGTAATAATTCACATTACTATATAAGTGTATCGAAATATATTCGTCGTAGAGTTATACGATTTTAGAATTCACTTTATTGTATGGAATGAAATAGTCTGGTGTATTCAGTATTTTGTATATTACTGAAAATGGATACATATAAAAAGAGTGCTAGGTTCGTAAGATTAGCACGAACAATCAGACTAATACAATCGTTAAGCAGCGACTTTTGGTCTCGTCAACTTTGTTGCATGCGAAATTGCTAAGACAAACACATAATTATTCAACTAGGCTACATATGATAACACTACAATCGTTATAGTATTACAATTTAGTTACGAGTGTGTACTACAAGTAACCAATAATGGTCTAGTTAAAATAATTATTTCTTTTGTATTATAATTTATAAATTTTCACTCTCTTTCTTTGGGGATTAGTCTCTCTCTAACGCTGGTTATTTCAATTTGGACAAACAAACACATAAGATTACAAATTATCAACAAACAATAATTAAAATGTTGTGGAAAATAACACTTTGTTAGCACTAGCTGTGCTCCGCGGTTTTACCCGCGTAGTTCCCGTTCCCGGGGCAATACCGGGATGTAAAGTGTCTTATGTGCTAATCCAGGGTATCACCTATCTACATACCAAATTTCAACTAAATCGGTCCAGCTGTTTTTGCGTAAAAGAATAACAAAAATACATCCATACATACATTCTACATAGGAGCAGTATAGGATAGGATTTCTTTTAGTGTTGGTAATAAATTGAGTAAGAGTTTCAATTCCGCTCTGCAAAAAATAGCGAAAATATAGCATCACGTATGTGTTGACGGCCTTTATAAAGGGATATAACGAAAGGATCTACAAAGAGAAATCAAAAAAGGTTATAATCCGACGTGCAAATATTGAAATGTTTTGATAAACAACGCATCGAATTCCACGAGTAATCAATTTTATGAGAATGCTGACTCTAAAGTTTGTATGACATAACTAGCGCGATAACATTTATGTTGCATTCTATTCGAAAAAGAATTCTCGTAACCGATGAAGTACATTATGTATATTTATATGTATGTTTATGTATGTATAAATATATTTAGATTATTTATTTAAAATCAAAGTGTTGTTATTTCATCTTTTTAAATATTTAATCTACACTTTTCCCTCTTTTGTATCGTTAATATTTCTTATTCTGGTTGCCTGGAATCACTTCAAGTGATAGTGATACCGCCTTTTACACGTATTTTAATGTATTTGTCTAGTTTTTAAGGTTTCTTTGTGTAGTAAAGGGTGAATAAATAAATAAATTACCATTTTCAAAAGGGCCGCCATTATCAGGTTTAAGGCTTTTTAATAAATAACAAACAAGCGAGTCATCTGATGTCGTAATGGGCCGAATGTTATTATATTAAATAGATATGTTATAAGGGCAAAATTTTGAAGACGCAAAAACAACCTAATTAGGGCTTCTTATCTTCAAATGATTGGTGGCTGGTCTTATGTTTATTTGCATTCACGCGCAACTGACAAAACTAACTATATATTCTTTCTCATTTGTTTTATAATTTATCTATTTTCTATCGTTTTGATTTGTAATGTAAAATGAAAGAAAACTATGCATGTGTTGCTCCTGTATACAGGATACATCTATTAAATATTATATAATTGGCCGTCTCGCGAATACTTATTTTATAAAATACATATTATAAGCTCATTATAATAATATCAATCTCGTGAAACCGGATGTAACCAGTTCTGTGACGTCACAGTGACCTTCCAGAAATCTTTGATAATAAGGAAACGAGGAATCAACCGTTCTCACCTCTTGTAATTTACTTTAAAACAGATTTTTGCCGTTAAAACTTGAACTGTAGTGTCATTAGTTTGTGGTATAATATTATATTAGCTATTGAATAACATTTCGTTAATAATATTTTTTATAATCAGTAGACTTACTTGTATGCAGTATTTGTTGAAAATATACTCAGAAAATTCCTAAAAACAATAAGAAAAGTATTTTTATCGCTATAACAAGAACCAAGACTGATTATATCTTTATATTCCTTGTAAATTGATTTAAAATCAACACACATTTTTTAACGTTGCATTAAACTTAGATATAGAATTTATTCGATAATAATATATAATAATAATAAAATTTTTATTTCTCAAAAGTAATTATACAGATTAGTTTGTATCTGTATAATTACTTTTGACTATGTCTTTTTACTATGTCTAAACATAAGGTGGTAGGTCATACATGCCATTAATTTAGCTAAATCTATACAAAACAATTATAACCCTGCCTCTTAAACTAGGAGTATTCAATGTATAACAAAGTCTTCTTAAATTGTTCATGATAAGAATCTCTTTCAGAACTCCACTCAGATCTCCTCGGAAGAAGTGGCCTCGACGATCTCGCTCGGAGTTCAGTATGGATGATGAAGACTACTCTCCCAGTAATTCTGTAACGTCAGTTAACTCCTTGGCTAGTCTGCTGAAGGAAAAACTTCAGGTCAGTGGTAGACTAAAAATAAATATGAATTTAACTTCGCTGAGATAAAGAGGCAGAAGTTCGAACTACAAATTAACGAATATCGACAAGTCAGTATTAGAAACACATAAACCCCGACAAAACGCGAGCAAAATGAGCGTGTAACATTACTATCACACCCAAAAAAACATAGCTAAATACATTCTCGACGGATTTACCTTTCAAACAAAAACAGCATTAAAATCGGATCATCCGTTTGGGAGTTATACTGCCTCAGACAGACATATACACACCAGTGTGTCAGTACACACACACAGACAAATATGTTAAAATTTTAACATTCCGTCGTTTTTTAATTAATTTATTGAGTACTACCACATACATAACGAAATACACACAAACATTAACATTAAGTTACAAACTTTTAGCGAGTTCAACGTGATTCTTTAAATTGTCATAACTTTTTTGTTTATCACCCGATTGACATGAATTAAACACTAAATGTTAAGAGAAGCTTCGCACAATATATCATTGAAAACCCCATCTAGATAGGATAAGCCGTTTCTGAGATCAGCGTGCACAAACAAACAGACAAACAGACAAAAATTTCAAAAATCATTGTTTTGGGTTCTATTGCGTTAATAAGGTCTCCTATAATATTATTTCTCATATATCGTCCATGTACAGACAGCGACTCGTTACATTTTTATTATATGTATAGATTTATTAATTTTAGAAAATTGCTTTGCAGAGTATCCCTCAAAAGATAAGGAAAAAACCGACCGACTACAAGCTTCGAGCGTTCGTTCTTCTCATGTTTCTAGCTGTCTCCTTTTTCATAGGATTCGCTTATACACTGTACAGACAGAAGGCTCTTACTAAGGCGTACTTTGACAGTGTTAAGTTCAATGAGCCTAAACGACTGATAAGGATATTCAATAACGAAGATGTGGAAATCTTGCGAGCTAACTTAGGTATGTATTTTATTATTCAAGAAGCAAAAAAACGTTTTAATATTAACCAAACAAAATTCACTCAATTGGTAAATAACTATATAAGGCACTAGGGTATATGCCCATAACTTCGTTTAATTCCTACGTATATAACCTTTACGTCATTCTGGTAAGGGGCTAAAAAATAGTCATTTTGATATACTTTTTATGGTTTCATTATTTATACTTTCTACGGGTTATATTATCTTTGGTAATGTAGTGTCTTGTAGAGGCGTTTTAAAACATAAAAAATAGTGAATTTGATGTTGACAATTATGATTTGTCAAATGTTAAAGGTTTCTAGAGAATTTCCCTCCTTCCCAAGCGATGAAGAACTAGATGCAAGAAAAGTCAACAATTATGTTATTATTTTAAATATGAACTGTTTCATTTCCAGCTGTGAGTTTGGAAGGCAAGCAGAAAGCGTTCCCCTGTCTTCCCGAACATCGTCTATCAGATGGCTCGGAATGCCTGGAGTGGCTTCACTCTCTACGGTTCTACCTCAAGTGTCTCCCGCATGACCCTGGCGTCGATAATACTACCTGCTACTCTGTGCACTGGAAGGCGTTGAAACATGGTAATATTCACGTATAAGTCTTCATATCTAGTAGTTTAGAGTAAAATAAAAGAAAATTTTACTTAGTAAGCCTGACCCCGATAGATGACATGGTTTGGTTTAATTACAACCTGTCATCAAAATACATTGTATTTGTGCATGTGTGGCTACGCAGCACGACCACACATTTATAGGAAATTCTGATGTCATGTGTTACTAAGACATCACAGTATGAATATGCTTTGTTTAATATATTTAAATAAGAAAGCCAGGTTTTATGACAAGAATTCTACCGTTTAAATAATTTAATTTCAGATATAGCGCCCTACGATTGCTTTGACTGGAGTGAGACCAAGGTCCATTGGTATGGAGGTGCCCAAGCTCCTAACCTCACCTGGCCTTTAGACTCTGGCTATTTACCCTCCACGCCCTTCGTCACAGCCGACCGCGGCCTCTCCAATGTCCTCACGCGATACCTCATCAACTCTAAAGGCGCAGCTATTATTATAGACGATGAAACTCCGCTATACCTATCCGTCAATGAACACAAAAAACAAATCTGCATCAAAGCTCAATACGACGACTTTGCATTTGCCAATAAACTCACAGAGTTTCCTGAAATGAAATACAATATTTGCACTTCGGTGGATATGAAGTCGCTTCACTCGTCCATTCACAGTCATAGACGAGCTCCTCTATGGGATGGTCTCAAACCAGCTGATATGCAAACGCTTGAATCTTTAATATCAGAACCAGTTTGGCAGATCGCTCCCAGGTTCAAACATGAACTTAGAGCGGAAACGATATCTAAATACACTGAAGACGTCATCGATTTGGGATTTTTGAAGCAAGGTCACGTCTTAGTAAATGAATTTTGGCAGAACGAAATTGGAGATTTCAGTGTAGATACTAGTCGTTTTCAAACTTTGAATACTACTATTGATAAGTTACATAGAAGAGGTTTTAAAGTCGCGTTCACGGTGCAGCCTTTTATAAGTACTGAGAGTGGAAATTTTGCCGAAACTGTGCAAAAAAGACTGTTGATCACTGAAAGAAATGGAGATAGACGTATACCGGCTTTAACGAGGTACAAATCAGTGGATAGCGCTGGAGTTTTAGACATTACAGATGAGAGAGCAAAAGCTTGGATTTATGACAAATTGCAAGCAGTGAAAGAAGAATATCATATAGATTCGTTTTACTTTGACCTGGGCACAGCGTATGACATGCCGCATTATTACCGTTGTGAGAAGAGACTTATAAATCCAGACCATTATAAAACAGCCTTTGTGAAGGCTTTTGAAAAGAATTTGAATATTATAGGTGTGTCATCAGCGATTAGTTTGCCAAGACCTCCTATTTTTGTGTCTTTACCACCATTTGAATCTACCTGGGAGGCGTTGCAGTTGGTTATTCCGACGATGCTCACTTATGGAGTGAATGGATATCCATTTATAATGCCCGGAGCGGTTGGAGGTGATATATATTGGCCAGGAAGCGAACAATTCTTGCCTTCAGCTAAAGGTAAGCCAATATCAGAATTATGAATTTCTACTCTTGTTATATTAATGAAGAAAATATATATTTTTTATTGTATATCTATGTTTTAAAGTCGTTTTTTTCTGTCAGTCCTTATGTATGTTTAAATCTTTAAACCTACGATACCGATTTATATTTTTTATTAGATTCAAGAGAACGGCTCACGTGTTCACATATACATGCATACATGCTACCCGCAACTGCAAAAACTGTAAAAAATAGAATAATAAAATTAATTCATAAATATAGGTTCATTAGAATCAACAAACGGCACGAACACGACCCAGGAGAATGGCATAGCGTTACCAGAAAAGGAATTGTATATGAGGTGGCTGCAAATGGCGACGTTCTTGCCTGTGATGAAGTTCACGCACTTACCCAGTAAATATAACGACGAGAAGGTTCTGGAAATGGCCAAGAATTTGACGCTATTGAGGCAGAAATTAGTAAGTTAATATTGCTAGATTCTCAATTTTAAATTTTGACGAATGCTTTTTAAGGAGTATTTTTACTTAATTATTATTTCAGAATATAACGCCGTATATTATCTTAATTTACATGTAATTTAAAGAGGAAATATGTGATGGTTGTTTTTTATCAATAATTGTTGTATAAGGTCAATAACGAAAAAATATTGATATTGATTTCGTTCAGGATTAATCCAAGATAGAAAATTTGTTATTATTTTCCATTTATAATCATTCTGATTTTAAATATTTATGCAAGGTTGCCTGGAAGAAATAACTTTTTAGTGTTAAAGCCGCCTGTTTCATTTCTTATACTTTGTACAATTAGACAGTAAGATGAACTGTAAATAAAATAAAGCGTAAATAAATAAATAATACCCGTGCAAAGCCGGGGCGGCTTGCTAGTTCGCTTTAAAATAAGTTATAGATGAACCAAATTAATTTATTTATCTATATGCTAGGTAACTCCTCTCCTCCTGAAGTATAAACGAGAAGCCTTAGAAGAAGGTTTACCTCTCATTCGTCCCCTCTGGTTGTCAACTGACGGTGAACCAGCATTGCTCGTGAAAGATGAATTCGCGATTGGAGATGAGATTGTCGTGGCTCCCGTGCTGGAAAAGGGACAGACTACGAGAGAAGGTAGGATAATCAGCTGTTTAGTATATAAAGGTCATTTACCATAGCTGATAAAATTGTTAACAACATGTCTGGGGATGTAAGATCGATAATATTGATTTGAAGGTTTCATTAATAATGAATGTGTCTTTATTGAACTAGCCTATCTCGTTTAGGTTGTATATATAGAAACTATAATATATATTTGAGTAATTTATACACAAGATACAATTAAAAATTTAAGGAGACCTATTTGTTTTGAAAAGCCATGACCTTTCAAAAGTGTACTATATGTAGGCAAGTTTAATAAATATTTGACTTTGCTTCGATCAAAAGTTATAATTGAATAATTCCCATGTTCGCAGTGTATCTCCCAGCGGGTCTGTGGGCAGATGGTATAGATGGGTCACTCCGCAAGGGAAGTCGCTGGATGCACGAGTACCGAGTTCCCGCCCACAAGCTCGCCTACTTCATACGAAAACCTGATGATATGCGCTTTTAGTAAATCCGGCTTGAAGGACCAAAATAACCAAATATCCTGCTCATAGGATCAAATATCGTGTTTAAGAGTTATAAATGCAAATTGAACCAATCACGTTAGATAAACGGCGTACTATTTATAACGATTAAATAATTTTTATTAATTTTTAACTTTGATAAAAAATTGATTTCACGCGCTTATCTCAAAGCAAGTCTAGATCATGGTCGTGTTAGTTACTGGTACTATATGGTTCGTGGGAGTTACTTTTATGTCCGGCTCGAAGGACCAAATTTGTAACATCATAAACTTCTACATACATTTTTCAGAATCTGTTTTCTTACGCTAGACGGACAGTTGCCTTTCATAGTGTTCTATAGCTTTATAATTTTATGAATAGATTAAAAAATACATGAGTAGTATATTTTTTACCATTTTGGTATGTATTTTTTATGGGACGAACGAAAACTCCCCAATGTTTTAAGATAAAAATATTATGTTATACCTATACTTTATTTGAAATGAAAAAAAAAGCTAAGGATATCGTTTATAATGCTATTTTTAGTTAAAATTCGTTTTGTAATTTAATTATGTTTTAAGTGCCATAAAGATAGAACAGTTTTAAGAAACTATTTTAATAATAAGCTTTTCATATAAATGTTATTTATATGTGTGCTGGATTTCAGTTCGAGCAATGCAATATATATTATAATAATAATATAAATTCGTAATAACGTTACATACAATATTAGTAAGTAAACTTTTATAGTGCTTGTTAGGTCATTTTAAATAAGCCAGGTTAGTTTTTTCTTATTTTTTAGTATATACACAATTATACTGTAAATTATGACGAAACGGTAGCAACCAAAGAGAAATTTAACAAAATATTTTTTTAGGAATGTTAATAACTTTATGCTTCGTAGAAACTTTTCTAGTCTTACTTTAAAATATACAATACCGTTATTTTAAATTGTTAAGTATATACAATATACATCCATAGGTTATAATTAAAGGGCTGTGTTAACAATAGTGATGTTCTACAAATAAATTTTATTCAAAATTTTGATGAACTTTGAAAGTATTATATATACACATTTCATTTGGCAGGTTAATTAATGAAATAGATCAAAAACAGTATTATACGATTAATTTCTAAGTCAAGATGTTATGCCCAAGTTTTGTGTAAATAAATGTGTTCTGCTTTTGTTTGCATTTTTATTAAACTGAGCCTAAGTATAAATATTGAAGTGAAACTTGAAAATGACATGTCAAAAGCGAATAATAAACAAAAAAATATACGTATATATTTTGTCTATGGATTATATCCTTGCATAGTATTTTCTGCACTTTGATAATAGATTTCGTACTGCTTTTAAATTTAAATTAATTTATCAATTCAAAGTAAATAATTCGATGAGAATTATAATATAAATATGCTTGTATAACTAAACAAGTGTTTTACTTTTGATCTAGGTACCATGCTTCATAGGTTTTATCCAAAAAAATAAAGAAGTATGAAATAAAAAACAACGTTTTTTTAATATTTTATTTACTGTAATCTCTTATACATCACCAAACACGCTGAATGGGGAATAGCGACGTGACTGATACAATGAATGGTTTTTATTAATTTACATATTACATAGTAGTTACAAATACCTAACATCCACGTAGGGACTAACATCATTATTTAAATTATTAAATTCCAGGTCATGAAGCTTGCGAAAACCGTCACAATCTCACCCAATAAGCGTGTCCCGAACTATGACGTCACCGTCGTCACTCGTTCCAGGTATTCATACAGTTGTTAGCACCACATAAGCTTTCCTATCCATAATATCTACAGGCCGATATATCCCTATCTACATTCTTTCTCAATCGAAACCGAAAACTCGATACGCCCTCGGTCTCACAACCCGCAAAGCCATAGGAACGAAAGCCTTAAATCACAAATTTAAATCACAATAAATTATATAAAAAACATCAGTGTCCTCCACAAAAACATTAGTGTCAGTGAACATTAAATTCATTCATCGTTTAACATCGTTATAGATAGTTTAATAAATTTTGTAACAGCAGACAACGCGTCCGCGATAACGGAGTAAAATGCAACATTTAATAATTTCAATAATGATTCATCAGAGCTATTGATGTTCACTAAGCTGATACAATTCTTAGCTAACAACATTTTAATATTCCTAATACATATTATGCATTAATTAGAGTTCTAGCTATTAAATACAATAGTAAATCTCAGGGCAGGCTCGTAAGCCAATGAAACCTTGAAAACTGCCGAGAGGAAAAAGGCTAAAAAACTAGCACTCTTGAAAGCTCATATAAATTACTGATATACCATCCTTGACATAAATAACTATAGATCGTGTCAAAAAGAAACTGTGGAAAATAACTCTGGAAGAAGCTTATGATTGACAATTGGAATCTCGGTGTTTCAGATCATATATCAGTAATTTACGATATTCATAAATTCTGTCACACAAAACAATCTCCATTATTAAGCAAGAGACATTCACCCAAACCAACACGCAATACATAGCGGTAGAAACAAACAGATAACTATCAAATAAACTGCTATTCGCTCATAAAAAATAAATAGTTATATCATTAATTTTATACGAATCATCGTTAAGGTAAAGATTGTGCTCGTGCTTGCGTTATACAGAATTATTAAAGGTAGTTTGGCAAAGAAAGCAATATTAGTTAGATCCATTAGACTCACTTACCTCTATGGATGACTTAAAAATAATTGACATATAACTTATTTCATTGGCAAAAACGAAATGGAAACGTCTTTTATGAGAACAGTCCAAATACTTACGCTCTAGACTAGACAGTAGTATGAGTTATCACATGCTCCCACACATTCGCACGAAACATTCAGTTAAAGGAGTTACCGTCGACTGGAATCGGCTATATCATTAATCAATTATAATACCGTAACAAATTATACGTGAAATTCAAATAAATTCAATAGGAACATATAATACTATCCATTCTCATATATATATTTGGGACTCGACTAGAAATTTAAGTTAACAAAAACGAAATGTTAATAAAAATATTCACTCGTAAAAAAATATAAATGAAATTTGAGGGAGTCACCGTAACGTCAACATATTTTATAACATCGAAACTATGTCTAACAGATATAGATTAAAATCAAATATCAACATAGAATCAGCTGTATTTAAGTAGTACTAATAAACAGTTTTATTTTATATGAATTAAGCTCTCTATCGTCTTAGGCTCGTGGTGTGTCCGGAAAGACAAAAGTTACAATTTCAATGAAGCACGTTTTTACCCTTTCGTAACCTAAAGCGCACTGGAGCGACCAATGCAGGCTGTTAGCCACTCCAGTATGATCCAAGTTTTTCGCAAAATTATTATTTTTGTGCAAAATCAAACAGCTATTTAAACAATCGAAAAGATTGAGGATCTCTTTTCAATCATCAAACCGCTATATTTAAATTATCATTTTTATAAATATCCTATTATTTCTATTACATGGCAACTTTTGTCTTTCCGAACGGAGAAACAATTTTTATATTATTAATTCTATCAAACAATGGTGTGCACGCTGCACGGTGTCTTTTAAAGACATAAATATTTCACTAGTCTCTGGTCGTAAAAAATTATCTGTATCTCAGGTTAACTCTTAGAAATGAGTCATCATCGCTTATATTAATCGTATTTGATCAGAAGCACGTCCGTTAAAGCTCGCGGCAGCTACCCACGTCTTAATATCATTATCTCTTTAAAACTCACAATGCGATAGCAAAATAATTTCTCAAAAATTTTAGATTTTTCGCACAAGCGGTGTTTTGGCTAAACAAAATGGACTGGTTATGCTAAAAATCTTATATAAAAGCACTACTGATTGTATAAGACCAAATACTAAAATATTATCAGAAATATAAGATTTTAAATGGCGTGTCGTAATGTCGCTACTAGAAAACAGTTTTAGAAAAAAATGGACGTTTTTGTTTTTAGGTCGAGATTTGAATGGATGCGATCGAGGACTTGTCTCGTTAGGATCGTTTCGTTCATCGTAGTTAGTTATATTTAATTTCAATATCATGTTCGAGTTAACTACATTTCTATAAAATTCACAACTGTCTTTCGTATCACAATTGTTGAATCTATTTGCAAGCTTCCTCATTCGGAGAAGTGACCTCGGTTGGATGATTGCAGGTATGTTTGAGGACATTGGAACGGTCTTCACAATGGTACGGAGGATTACTTCTTCGATGAGAAAGCTACAAATAGACCCGACACCTAGAACTCGAGTCTGTAGGCGGCACACGAGGTCTCGTGGTCTTGCAGGTTGATGGTGCAGCGCGAAGCTGAAGGGGACAGATCTATTTTATACTTCTCCAATGCCTCTTCATTCTCGGCTACCCAATAGCCGAGCACGTCTGTGTCGTATGTGGGAATGATTGTCACTTCTGAAATAAAAATAATTACGGTTAGGTTATTTTCGTAATTAGACGAAAATATCTATTTTTTGTAGCGTGCTTAAGTTATTAAGCGATAATTTCTATTTTGGTCTAGTATAAGGAATTGCTGAGTAGCCTTATGTTGAATTTGTAATTATTAAACATTTATTTAAATTACAATTATAAATGTAAGATGACGTCACTCTTTATAAAAACTTTTCAACATTTTGATGACGTTGAAATCTTTATCAAGTTAGCGAACACCATTTAGGATAATATGTGGTCATAAATTATTCCAAATAAAATAAGTAAATGAAATACTAACCTAAATCCTTATTTTCCCACGTCTTTTTGGCGTCCAAAAGCGCATTGTAAATTTCCTTTGAAGGTTCTGTTCCAGAAAACACATAGTATCGCGCTCGGACTCTCTTGAAGAAATCGATTGCTGAATAATATGAGTTACCATGGTGAGGTACATATGTCAAATCCATATATATTGGTGCAGGTGATTTCTTTTTACTAGGAGATTCCGAGTTAGCCTTCGCTTCTTTGCTCTTTTCTTGGTTTATTTTATTTTTATTCGCTATAGAAGCATTTGTAACAAGCTTCTTAGGGGTACTCTTACCATCTGATGGCAGAATTGGACTCGGCAGACCGAGTGGTTTTCCCCAAGATTCGATTGGATCCTTCTTCGTGTCTTTCGATTTTTCTGACTCATTTCGATCGCTCGATTTATGAGATTCTGATTTGAAATCCTTGAAAGAAGTAAATGACTCTTTACTTTTTTCTCCATTTTGGCTGCTCGATTGGCTTTCTTCTTGTAATTCGTATTTAGCAGTTATACTCGAAATAACTGTTGAACCACTTATTTTTTTATGCTCTTCGATAGCCCTTTCAAATTGCTTGTCGGCTTCTTTTAAGAAAGACGAAACTGATACGTTTTCTGAATCAGCAAAAGTTTCAGATTCCAGTTTCTCATGCGTTAAAAATGAATCAGTAACTTTTTTAATTGAAGATCCTCCTAAGTAAAAAGATTCAGTCTGTTTTGTAGAGGAAAGCCCTTCGTGTTCGTCACCTGGAAGTGTTCCGTAAATTGACATGGACATTGGGTCATCCTGTTCTTTATGTTTAGGTTCTAACTCAAAACTAAGATTAGACCTAGGCGAGTGAGCTATTTGTGACTTTGTACTACTTGGGCTCACTTGTCCGTCTTCGTCGCTATAATACATTCCACTGCTTTCTGTGCCCCAAACGTGTGTTGCTGCTCTTGATTCTCTAGAGCTTAAATCGGATGGTGGTGAGGACATACCAGGATGTTCCAGGTCATCACTCGCCGCCGAGGAACTTCTCATGTCTCCCGCTTTTGATGAGTATTTAGAATATGACTTTTCGCTTTCACCGGTATCTATGATTTCCTCGAATTCTTCCTTGAATTCTGAAATTGTGGTTTTTGTAGATTTCGTAGTTTTCGTTATGCCATCGCTACCTTTACTTACAGTAGTAGTTTCTACAGTTATTTTCACTTTTTCTGGACTGATCACTTCCTTTGTAGTGACAACTGTTATTGTTTGAGTTATTTCGTTCTCTCCTTCCCTTATGACTTTCGTAAATGTTTCGGTATCTGTTGTGATTTCGCCAACAGGTGAACGTTTCTTTGCTTTTGTTTCCTGTGCTTCTGGTTTGTGTTGCAACGGATCTATTTTTAATTCGGTTACAACTGGTTTCTCGTCCTTTTTCACGCCATCTTCATGAACTTCTTGAATAGATTCCTGGCTCTGGTCAGGGGATAAGTCTTCAAACGACATTCCTTTTGGTAGATAAGCTATTTGTGTACGCACATCTTTAGTTGTTTCTATTGATCCATCACTCTTTATGCTTTCAGTTATAGTTTCAGTGATAGTCTTAACAGCCGTTTCATTTGTTTGCTTATTAATTAATTCCTCTTTGGTTATATACGTAGTGATATTTTGGGTTATTTTTTCAGATTCGACTGTTAATAAATTGGTTTTTTTATCAGTAAAGGATTTGACTTTTCCAGTGGGCGTAAAACCTTCTAAGGCAGCCTGTAAATCACTATCAGAAGCCTTTTGATATTCTGAAATAGTAATTTTTACATCCCTGGTCGTTTCCACTGATCCATCAGGATACTCGTCCTCTGTTATAGTCTCAACTGTAGTCCTTATTCGCCTGATATTTATATCAGAAGACCCTAACGTTTCACGCTTAGTATTAGTCGTAATTGTACGTTTTATAGTTACTAAGCCCTGCTTAATTGTTTCATTTTTTACATCCGAATCTTCTGATACATCTTCAACAATTTCACTATCGTCAATAATAGTATCTGATTTTAATTCATCTTCAGTCAGTGACATATCATATAAAGTATCTTCATATGAGACTTTCTCACTCTTTTTAGTTAAAACAGTTCCGTCTGGATATTCATCTTCAACTGTGGTTTTAACAGTTGTTTTCAACCTATTCGTGAATTTGCTGGTATTTTGGTATTTCTGTTTAATTATTGTTATTGTAGTTTTTCTTATTATTATTATACCATTTTCGTTTATTTGTTCAGATTTAACGTCACTTTGAGTTTTTGGTTCACCAACTTCATCAAAGTCTTTTAGGTTTTCATCAGTCTGTTCTTTACTTATTTCCGCCATCGTAACTTTTACATCTTTCGATACTTCTATATTTCCGTCTGGTAATTCTCTTTCTGTTATTGTTTCTACAGTCGTTTTGATTTTATTTGTAGATCCACCATCCGAAGGAATTGATTCTTTAGTTGTAGTTATTGTTACAATTTCTTTTAAAGTCTTTCCATCTTTAGTTATTAAATTTTCTTTTGTTTCAACATTTACAACTTTCTCGTTCTCATATCTATCTTTAGATTCAAAAACTTGATCCTCGGTACTCGCTATGTGTTTTTGTTCTGCAATGCTAGACTTTTCTATCATTTCAGATAATGTGCTTCTTACATCTTTACTTACCACTTTAAGTACTTCTTCACTAATAGATACCTTTTCACTTGTCTTTGAAATGATTGAGCCATCGGGATATTCATCTTCTATGTTTTCCGTCGTTGTTGTTTTTAATCTTTTAAGATTTTGCTGAGGGTTATTAAATTCTTGTTTAATTATTGTCACGGTCCTTGTTCTGCGAATTGATAATCCATCGACTGTAATATTTTCGTAATACTTGTTGCTTTCTTCTACAGGTTCACCAGCCTCTGTAAAGCCATCAAAAGTACCAGTGTCGATTTCACTTAGACAGTCTGACACCGATACTTTAACATCTTTTGTTACTTCAACAATACCATCAGGAAGCATAGATTCCGTTACAGTTTCTATAGTTGTTTTAATTTTTTTCTTTAATCTGTCTACTGTTGTTAAGGTCTCTTTTGTTGTTGTTATAGTAATCAGCTGTTGTACATTTTGACCATTAATCAAAGTTACTTTTTGCTGTTTATCTACGTTAACCTGTTTGTCTTCTAACACTGAAAAATCTTTGAGTTCCACACTATCTAATATATCAGGTGTACTAAGATCCATAATAGAAATGCTACTGTCTACTTTCGTATTAGAGGAACCATCGGGATATTGATCGGTAGTAGTAACTGAAGTAACTGTTTTTATCTTTTTGAGCTGACCATGCTTATCGGAATACTTTGTTTTAACTATTTTTGTAACAATAGTTCTTTTAATAGTAACATTTTTTTCTACAATATCTTCAGTCTTAGTAGAGATGCTTTCTTCTGGTTCTCCGTCAGTAGTCAATCCTTCAAGAATATTATCAATATTATCACTTCCGTCAACAGTTAATTCTTCTGTTTTAACTTCCACCTTTTTCTGAACATCCTTAGATCCATCTGGCTTTTCCTTGCTTATATTTGTCTCAACAGTAGTTCTGATCAACTTTTTGCTATCTTCTTCTTTTAAAGTTTCTTTTTTAGTGACAGTGGTAACAGTTTCTATAATATCGAGTCCATTTTCACGAACAATACGCTTACTAACATCAGTATCAATAGTTGCATCTTCAACATTATCATAATCTGTTGGTTCTAAGTGGTACATCAAAGTATCACTGTGTTTGTCATCTAAGAAACCATTTGATACAGTTTTTTGGGAATCATCCACAGGTTCTATCTCATCTTCTTTCTCATCTTTAGAAAGAATATCCATTTGAGATGTAGATTTCAGACTAGATGAACATTCAGATAATAAGGTTTGAGTGTCCTTAGTCGTAGTAGTAGAACCATCTGAGCTTTTACTCAAAGTTGTTGTCTCTATGGTTGTTTTGACATTTTGAGGAGTTCCATCTTCTTTTGAAATTATTTCTTTAGTCGTGACTGTTGTAATGGTTTGCGTTACTACATTTTCACCTTCTTTAATAATTTTTGTAACAGTATCTGTTTCAGTTTTTATTTTTCCAACAGATTGAGTAAGCGCTAGGTTAGAGTGATCAATGACGTCTGCGTGAGATTTAATAGACTTCGAAGCTTTTTCAGTAGATGTGGAAATTCTCTGTGTCAAAACATCTTCACCTACATGAACAACTTTTGTAATGGTTTCTTCACTACCATCAGATTTATCGTAAGATATTTCACTTTGAACACCATCACTTACTTTTAAGTCATAAAAAGCACTTGGTGTTTTAGGCAGCGGACTAACAGGTACTGTAGGTGGTGTAGAAACTCGATCGTATTCAGAGTGCACTGTTAAGGACTCAGGGATTTCCGATTTAATTCCTTGTTGTACGTGAGTGTCGTCACTAAATGCTTTATGTATAGATTCCACAAGACTTTTTGCTCTGTCATGATCTTTTTCAGGTGATATATTCTTTTCATCACCTGATTTTGTTTCAGGATGAGATATATGTAAATCTTTTTCTCCTCGTTGTGTATACTTACCGCTTACAACCTTCTTTTCTTTTTCAGTACTTTCAAAACTATATTTTTCCTCTAAGCTCACCTCTTTTGACACATCTTCAGAACTGCTATACAATATATTTTCCGATGCTATATTAGATGTTGTTTGTTTTATTATTGAATCCTTAAGTGTCTTTGATACCAAATCGTTCCTGGTAGCATCTTCATAGCCATTATCCTTATACATGGAGCCCTTTGATCCAGAGGAAATATGATGGCTTTTTATTTCTTTTTCACCCAAATCACCATTTGTTTGTTCAACAGACATTGATTCCTCAGTCAATATTAAATGTTTTGTGTCAATTAAATCATGTTTCACGTCGCTAGTAAACTTTTCACTTACAAATGCATCCAATTCAAATTCTTTACCTTCAGTTTTATCCTTAAGAATTGTAGATTCTTCCACAGGACTTGAAGTTTGTTCCAAAGACTTTTTCTTTCTAAGAAGTTCATCAAAGACCTTCCCCTCAGATGGGCTCGGCTCCCTGTCATCTACTGTCTCTCTAGCGGGGCTTGATTTTTTACTAAGTATTACATTCTTAGGTGGGCTTGGTTCCTTGTGAACTTCTGTCTCCTTAGCTGGGCTTGGCTCCTTGAGATCTACCTGTTCCTTAGCCGGACTCGATTCTTTACTAAGCATCATATCCTTAGCAGGGCTTGGTTCCTTAACATCAACTAAATCCTTAGCTAGGCTTGGCTCCTTAAGGTCTACCTTTTTCATGTCAGGGCTCGGCACTTTAATATCTACTATCTCCTTTTCGGGGCTCGATTTTTTACTAAGTACCACATCCTTAGTCGGGCTTGACTCTTTGTGAGCTACTGTGTCTTTAGTCTGGCTTGGTTTTTCGTGGACAGCTGTCTCCCTTGCTGGGCTGGGTTCTCTATGATCAGATGTCTCTTTAGCCGGGCTCGGTTGTTTAATATAAACTGTATCT
>JADANM010007051.1:983347-994414 GCA_026213755.1 Eurema hecabe | reverse complement strand
TCTTTGTAATCTCGTACTTCGCTTACAGGGCTAGTTCTTTTATGACCATCCATCAATTCTTTTAGAGGACTGGTAACTTTGAATTTTTGATCAGGCACTTCCTTTGATGGACTAGGCTCTTTATCTATAATTTCAATTGTTTGACTAGGTACCTTGCCCTTATTATCTTTAGGTGGACTGGGCTCTTTAACCATTTCTTCAGCCACTTCTTTTAGAGGACTGGGTTCCGTGACAATTTCACCAGCCACATCCTGTAGTGGGCTTGTCTCCTTGACCTTAGAATCAATTAATTCTTTTTCCAATCTAACTTCTCTGACCTTTTCATTGATTATTTCTGTCGAATAACTGAGTTGTTCGGCTACATCTACAACCACTTCCTTCTGTGGACTCGGTTCCCTGGCTTTATCATCTACCAATTGTATTATGGGACCGGTGTCCATTTCTTTCGTTGGTTCATTTTCATCTCTGACTGGGCTTTTTATTTTACTGATTATTTCTCCCTTATTAAGTTTTTCAACATCTTGTTTTTGTAAAATCTCATGTGGTAGATATTCCAACTCATCAGTTAATTGCGATTGCTTTGATGTTATGACAACTTTACAAAGTTTTTGATTAGTTGTTGACTTTAGTTTTATATTATAATCCGAAATATAAATTGTTGTTACATGAACAATTGTCGGAATATTGCTGAAGAATATTTCCTTGGTAATATTAGTAGTTTTCTTTTCTTTGTATTTACTTTTAGTTCTTGTCGTCAATATCTCCTGTATTGTTACTTCAGTGACACATTGTTTTATTATTTTATTATTAATTGTTATAATTTCTTCTGTAGTATGCTCTTTGATATCTTTGTTTTCGACTACTTTAAAATCATTGAGTTCCATTATATCAAATTCATTTTCCTCATCAGCATCGGTAAGAATTATACTTCCACTTATTTCACATTGAGAAGTTCCATCGGGATATTTACATGTTGTTGTAATTATTGTAAGTATTTCATACTTTTGTGGAGTACTCTTGCGGTCAACGTATTGGGTTTTAATTATTCTTGTTACGATAGTCCTATGTATTGTAATGTTATTTTCTATTATCTCTTCATGTTTTTCTTTAACAGTCTCTTGAGGTTTATCACAAATGACAAAATTACTAAGATATCTACGTACTTCGCTATCATAAGAAATCAATTCAATCATATTTTTCTCATAAGATGTTAATTCTTGTATAGGTTTTTCTATTTCTTTTGGGATATCTAAATAATCATTTGCGACTTCTGAATCTTCCTGGACTTTATCGTTTTTACGCGTAAATAACTCTTTAGCTTTGCTGAATTTTTCATCAAACTTATTCATAAAACTGCCTATTACAGATTTGCTTTCCTTTTTCTTTTCTTTCGCAGAAGTTTTACTTGGTTCTATTAAAGTCTTCTCAAAACTGATTTCTTTAATCGACGGTTTCTCCTCAATTTTATCGCTTTCCTTAAATTTAGTTGGTTCACTTTCTGGTTGGGAAGAAATATCCGTGATGTGTCGTTGTTCTTCTTTTTTAATTATATCTTCCTCTTTTTGTTTTAATTCTGCTATTTTTTCTTCTAACTTTTCCAGCGTTTTAGCAGATTCCAATGTTTTGCTAATTTGCTTTTCAGGAATGTCTTCTTTTTCTTCTTTGTGGTCAATAATATCTTTTAATTCTTTAGATACTTTTTTACTATCACTCAAAATAGTTTTCTCTGATGTTTCACTAACTTCTTCAGATGTAATCGATTTTACGGGAGACACTCCTTTCTGAACTTTTTCAACGTTATCATCTATTTTTTCTATTTCATCATCTTTAAGATGTTTCTCGGCTTCTATTTTTTCAGACTGAGTTTGTAATATTTCCTTTTCACTTAGCAAAAAGGACTCGGTAGATTGAATAATATTTTCATTTATTGACATGGTCATTAATTTTTCTGGAGATTTTAGTAAAATTGGTGATTTTTCTGCTATAAGTTCATCTAAAGTTTTTTCAGATTTTAGTACTTCTGCGACATCAGCTACAATTTTCTCTACATCTTCCGGTTTTAATGGAGATTTATCCGCAGCTTCTAATTTTTGTGCCTCTTCAATTTCTTTTTCTACATCTTCTGGTATAGATGGAATTTTTTCAGGCATCACATGTAATTCATCTACAATGATAATGTCATCTTTGATTGGTGAGTCTACAGTAGTAATGTGCGTTTCTCTTAAAGTTTCTGTAAATTGTCCGTAATTATAACGTGTGTCATCATATTCCTTCACTGGTTCTAGGGTTTTTCCTGAACTGAAGTCTGCTTTAGGCTGTTCTTGATACATGGGTGATTCTGGAGCTGATCCAGGAGTAACAGTGACTAGTTCTGGATGGGACGGTCTTTGAATTGTACTTATAACGACATCTTCCTGTCTAGCTGTAATTTCTTTGTGACCTTTTTCATTCTGTATAGACAAGTCTAAATCTTTCGGAACTTTGACCGGTTCAATAGGCTTTCTTTTAGCAATATCCTCCGTAACAGGTGTTTTCTTTTCTTCGTACGTCCTATAATCTACTTCTTCGTGTAACGGAAGGTCAGCAACTTCATCCGGAGTTTTAACAATATCTCTAATAGGAACTGGTTGAGTTCCTAGTTTTGTGGTTTTCGATAAGCTTGTTGGTTTTTGAACATCAACTACGTCCTTTGGCACAATGACTTCTTTTGTTTGTTCTTTAACGTACTTTTCTTCAATTTGTTGATCTTCTTTTATTTCGTCTAATGTTATTCGTTCGTCTTCAGGTAAAGTTGGTGCTGTTGTAGCACCAGATTCAATAGTAGTTGATACCTTTTCATCAGGTTGTGATTCGGGTTGAATAATATTTTCAAGAGAATCTTTAGGTTTCAAAACATTTTTGCTGTCTGAAGTTTTTTTCTCACTACTTATGTCCTGTTTTTCTTCAACACTTATCGAGTGCTCCTTAGAATCAGCACGCTTATCTTGTTCTACATTAGTCTCAGCTTGAACTTCTCCTTTTAAGACTTCATTTTCAATATCTTTGTCGGTTTTCTTTTCAGATTCTTGTTTATCTTTTAAGTGTTTTTGTAATTCATGTTCTTTTTCCCCAATTGAGTCCTCAGTATATTGGTCAACTTCTTCTTTTTCAATTATCAGATATTCTTCTTCAAATTCTCCATCCATGATTGCTTCTCTTTTAGTTTCATCGAGTAAACATGTAATTTTTTCAATATCAGATCGGCCTATAAATTCAACCTTTTCTTCTGCTTCACTATCTCTATTAAATACTGCTTCGATTTCTCTTACTATCTCTTGCTCTTCTTTTTCATCTAACTCTTGTTGTTTCATATCATCAAATGATCTGGAATTATCTTCATCAGATTTTTTGGCGTCTTTCAATATATCTTCGTAATTTACTCTTTGGAGTCCGATTAATTTTGACGTATCACTTTTAATGGATTTGACACTTTTGGTAGGGCTCTTCGCAGCTTTGAGCCCTTTTACAGGTGACGCTAAGGGTCTGGGTCGCCTTGAAATGGGTTCCCGTTTCGGTTTTGTTTCTTTCTTGTCTGCAGCCTTTTGAACTAAGTCTCGTTTCGGGGATACTTGTTTATACTTTGATTCCATTACTCGTCGATTACTTGCTTCCTTAGCACTCTTTGCTGGTGTCGTCCCGGGACTTACTTTTCTCGTTTTTACTTTGACTTTATCCTTTCCCGTTTGTTTCAAATCAGACACTTTCTTTGGTGTCGCTGGCGGAGATTTTTTATCTTCAGTCATTTTTTTGTCAATTGCTGATGAAACTTTTTTGTCAACGGCTTTCGGTGTCATTCGATGACTCGTTTTACTTTTAGATACTTCGGATTTAGTTTTTTCAACCTTTTTCTTTACTTCTGACCTTATTTTGTTATCTACTTCTATTTTTTTGGATTCTTCTCTAGTAATAGTATCCTTGATACCTTCAGTCTTTTCAGTGCGTTTTACTTTTTTATCAGTAAGCTTATCTTTTTTCTTAATTTCCTTTTTCTTTAATAAATCATCCGTTATGGCGTTGTCGTATTGTGCTATTTTATCATCTAATTTGTTAGTATCTGCCCTAGCAATGACTGCCTCGTGTAATACAGATTCTATTCCTTTATCACCTTCGTCCACTAATTCACTTATCAATCTATTGTCAATAATATTTTTCGAGACTGTTTCATCTTTGATTTTGTCGAACTTCGACATTTGCGTTTCTTGTTCAGTGATTCGTTCATCTTTCCTTTCAGTTTTTTCTTTGAAAGTTTTGGATATTGTTTTTGTTGTTTTAACGGGCGCAGCTGTAGATTTAGCTGGCGCTGTAGTTGCAGTACTTGTCATTTGTCTGCCGGTAAACGTTGGATGCTGGAGGAACTCGAGATGCCTAAGTTTTTCTAAGCCTTCGAATATTTTGTGCTGCGGCGTGGAGCCGGGGAACATGATCCGTGTGATGTGGTCATCCGGGTTGGCCGGCCGCCACACGAGGAGCGCGCAGATTGACACCAAGTTAGGGATCGGGAAGCTGAATGTCCCGGACACACTGGCGCCCTCGAATAGATTTTGTTCACTGTTGTGCCACCTCTTTAAAAATTCACGAACGGATTTCGAGTCCTTGGACGGATTTAAAACATACATATCCAATGTTCCTGAAAAGAGAAAAATGCATGTTAGAAATATTATTTTGTACAATTGAATTGAATTTACTGAAAATAGCTTAGACGAATGTTATATTTTAAGAAGGTAGGCAATAGCATTGTGCTCGAAAAAACAAATTTGTAATCTTAAACTATTCTTCTATTAAAATTTTACTAATGATCAATTTACATACTTTTCTTTTGTAAATACTTATACTACGTGTAACAGAAATGTGTGGTAATATTTTTACGTGATGTTCAGATGCTCATAGATAGTCTATATACAAGTCCCCGCATTAAAATAAACATATTTCAGATTTTTTATTTCATTAATTTATAAATAAAATCGATAATATAAAAATCAAAACAAAAGTGTTACACTTTTCAAATTCTAATGACGGAGACAGCAGTAACGTTTTCCATGAAATGCATTGTCATAGGGTCATGTGGTTATTGACACGTAACAGCTGATAGCTCTGTGATGTCGTAGCGTCGATAAATTAAAATATCGATATGCTAGACAATAGAAATAAAAAATCAATATCTTGATAATAAGTAGTTCAAATGAAATGAATTTTTAATACATTCATTTAAAATAAGGTATTCTTTCGATCCTTAAATATTAGCGTGCATTTCTGTTACACGTTGTATAAAATACATAGCAACACCCAGACCCTAGAAAATTACAAATGTAAATTACATATTTCTCTGGTGTGGGGATCGAACATAAAAAGTAGTTGTGTTTTTTTATCATTTAAAGGATCAACGAGGAAGCAGACGGGCTCCCGGACGGTAGGCGAGCGCCATCGCCCCAACAGGGGACAGGGCCATCCCTAGTGTGGAGAACTCACCGTGTCCCACTTTGTGGTAGAGGTTGATGGGCTCGGGGCTGCGGTAACAGTGCTGCGGCTTGAGGCTGATGTGGCGCAGGTCGGCCAGCATGTCGGAGCCGGTCTGCAGCAGCGACACCAGCAGCGGGTCCGCGTCCTTGGCGCCGTCCGGGCTGCCCAGGGCGCGGCGCTCCTGGAACGAGCCCCGGGACTTACGTTAATAAAATAAAATAAATAAATAAATAAATATTTTCAGGACATTTATACACAGCGCCATCTAGTTCCAAGCTAAGCCGAGGCTTGTGTTATGGCAACTAGATAACGGAATAAATTACATATACATACTTTTCTTTTGTAAATACATACATACAATACATAGCAACACCCAGACCCCAGAAAAATACAAATGTAAATTACAAATATATTTTTCAGGTGTGGGAATCGAACCCACGACCCTTCGCGCAGAAAGCAGTTGTGTTACCACTGCGCCAAGCAGTCGTCGAACGTTAATAAGTGATCAACAAAACATTTCATACTGAAGAGGTGCATCTGAAGGATTTTCTTAAAGTAGGACGTTCGTTGCTGACGGTATTATTAGGATTATTATTTATTCTATGTTGATAATTTATATGAGCAACGTAATGTTAATAGTGACAGATGTATGCGTACAACGTTTTATAATTTTAATAAATCAAAAAAATTTTTGTATTGTAGTACAATACATTATAATAAGCCAAGAGGAATCAACTTATGATTAATTACTACTTTATTTAATTTAAAGATTGTTTTAATTATTTTATTTTGTTTTTGGTTCTTGTCGCTTACAAAGTAAAATAAAAGTTTAGTTAGTGAAAAGTGAAATATAACAGTAAAATAAGTAACAGTGGTATATGTGTAATAGTGGTATATTATATCTAACTCTGGTATTTGTGTGTTAGTATAAATGTAACAGTAGTATGTTATATATGACGAAGTAGGTTGTCGTAGTGACGTTTTTAAAAATAGTGACGCCAGCACAGCTGACGTCATCGTTATTGGAAGATCCCATTTTTGGCACAAACTAACGAAACACTTGCTTTATTATAATTTAGGTATTCTTTTGTTACGTAATCGGTAACAGAATAATAGGTTTTCACTGTCCGAGCGCAGACAAGCGAATCCGCCACTCGTTGCCGCGCTCGCCCTTTTTATTAGATCTGTAGTGGGGTAGTAGTAGAGGGGTGACAATAGTGGGGCGACCGGAACGCGTGCAACAATGTTGCTGTTTTGCGCCGATATAGACGTTAGCGGACGTGTATTGTAGTGGTACTTTTATTGTGTAACAATTGTGCACATATGTGTGCTACTAGTAACATGTACTAGTAGCAGTGTGGGTGTTACATGTGTGTGTAACGTATGTACGTGTGTCGGTGCTACGTGTGTGTGTAACGCGTGTATATGTATCGGTGCTACATGTGTGTGCGTGTAGCACGTGTACGTGTGTCGGTGCTACATGTATGTGTAGCACGTGTACGTGTGTGTGTAACGCGTGTATGTGTGTGTGTGTGTGTGTGTGTGTGTATCGCGTGTTCGAGTGTTTGGTTCTACATGTGTGTGTAACGCGTGTACGAGTATTGGTGCTACGTGTACGTGTGCCTGTAGCGCGCGCACCTGCAGGTTACAGAAGAAGTGTCCGATCTGCGGGTAGAGCGCGGCGGCGGCCTTGCGGCGCAGCGCGGCGGCGAGCCCGGCGGCGCCCGAGTGCAGGCGCGTGAGCAGCACGGCGTCCAGCCGGTCCAGGTGCCGCGCGAACTCCCACCAGCACGACTTGCGCGAGAACCCGCCGTCCACTGCGCGCATACATATACCCTTTATATATCCACCCGAGGGAGGTAGAGGAATGTAACCTTCCTCAAAACTAAAGGAGAGATCATTGATCAGTAGAATGACTGATTGACAGTTAAGGCGAAATGGTTCTATGCAGAAATGTGTTGTATCTAAGTCTCAAATGAATATCTTAGGGGGATACGGAGCGTTATATACGTTTATTTTTGTATTATTGTTATGAGCAGATCTCAGAAAAATACATTGAGAATCGAATTTAAAGCTAAGTCATTTTCTATAAAATGAATATATAAAATTAATAAAAATTACATTACGGCTAGCCGTTTTAAAATACAGGGCCGTTTTGTAATGCGGGGCTTCAACATTTAGCTATATTGAATGCGGCTAAGTAAAAATCGCCAAAACATATTCGTCGCCATACGTTATTCAATACGGCTAGCCGTAATCTAATAAAGCGTGGGATTAGCCGCCTCTTTGACAATTTTTAATATATTAGGTAGATTATGTAGATTACTTTTTGAATTATTATAAAAAAACACGATTACTCAACTTTAATAAAAATAGAGCTGAGTAATCAAGTTTTTTTAATAATACTTTTACATGATTCAAAAACTAATCTAATCTACCTACAATTTAGATAGTAGTACAATACGGCTAAACGTGTACCGCTTTATTGGGGAACGTATCGCAATGACAATAGGTTCGGCTAATCGTTGAAGCGCTGTATTTTAAAACGGCTAGGCGTAATGTAATACAGCGTTAATTATACAATCCGCCTGCGACATATATAGCATCCCGAAAAAATATAACAAGCGCGATGCAGCTCGCCTCACCCAGCATGTTGAAGCCGTTGATGCCGAAGAGCGCGGCGTCGCCCTGGCCGCCCGGGAACACGTACAGCGTGGGGTGGCTGAAGCGGATGTTGCCCACCACGTCGCTGGGCACCAGCAGCTGCTCCAGGCTCGCCGGCACCACGTACGGCTCCAGGTACGCTGCAAACGGTTCACTTACAATTACCTATGTTACAGGCTTGACGAACATGAGCATTATATTTAACCACAAAAGGACTATAACAGAGGAATTGGAGACTTTCTTAGCAATAGTTTTATCTATTTATGGCATAAAAAGTTTCAAATTTATTACGAACAGACAGACATTAACAAAGGGTTTAATTTGTATTCTTTACAATTTATATTTTTATATTTCCTTAATCAATAGATTAAGGAAAAATTATGTAAAATAACTCTCTTTGACCGGTTGAAGACGGCAGTTTATATTTTACCAATAACATTATAAGCCATTCTAATAATATTTTGGAAACTGTACGATATATCCATACTTAAGTATAATATTAATATTATAAATGCGAAAGTAACTCTGTCTGTCTTTCCATCACAATAATTACTACTGAACGGATTAGAACGAAATTTGGTACAAAGATAGTCTAAAGCCTGGGAAAGGACGTAGGCTACTTTTTTAAATCAACCCCCAAAAGGTTGCGCGAGGGGTTGAAACTTTTTAAAATTTTACGCTTTCACGGCAAAACCGTTGAACCGCATGTTATGAAATTTTGCAATCGGATGGTCTACAGTCTGTGATATAACATTTACTACTTTTGAACTGGAAAAAAGAGTAATAAGGGGGAAAGGGGAGGTCAAAGTTTATATGAAAGTCAACGCGGACGGAGTCGCGGGCAACAGCTAGTATTATATAAAGATAGTTATGTCTGTATAGCAAATAGAATCTCAACTACATATTAAAAGTCTTTCTTAAAACAATCAGAAGGTATATAATATCTTAAAAGCTTCAGTAATTGAATTAAGCTTCACATCCGGCTGCAACTGGAGCGGAAACTGCCAGGTCATTGATTACGAAGCTTTAAGCTCAGGAAGCCTAGATGTAGGTCAGTGCAGGTCCTAACGAACCTTACAGCGTTTAACTTCGTTTGTACCTAGATTGCACCGCGGACGTATGTTAGTGTATCGAGGCGTGTATGTTGTATGTAGGCTTGTATAGGCTATTTTAATGTGTTTACAATTTGGTTGGATTGTATTTATTTTTGGGCTACAGTTTCTAGCGTTGATTACTTTTACGTAGATAACTTTCCACATGCGTAAAGAAACACCAATTATGATAGAAACATATAAGAGAAAACTTGGAAGATATCAAGGGACACCCGGATGGAACGAAGTTCCTTTTGATTAATTTTGGTGATGGAATTGTTAGAAATCTTTATTGAAAAAAAAAGCTATTTTTTAAAATGGGAGACAAAAAGGGAGACAGATAGAGAAACACGTTCGCAGTAAAAAACAAATCGGGTACAAACACAATAATTATAACTTTTGGTCTTAATTTTTTTCGTATTCATATTGATAAAGTTATATTGATTAATTAAAAGTGCGAAATTTCCAAGAGTTTTAATGCTATGGAATTAACTTTCTCTATTCGATAGAAAACAATTCGAAAATCTTCAAGATATACCGCCTCTAAGGGCAACATGTAAAAATTTCTAGAGAATTCGGGAAAACAGAAATTAAAAATGGAATCTTTCATTATCTCCTCTGACTCTCTATTGTTTGATATTTTACCAGCAATCCTGTCTACTTGTACTCAGTTATAGTAAAAATTTACCTCAAAATAATATGTTAATGAAAGCTAAATTATTGTAACGACAAGGACAACCCTCGTATTAAACATCGCCTCATTTAATCTCTCACGTCACAATCATGCAAATTGTTGTATGGAAAACTTATGTGTGAATTATTCAAATGCTAAGGATCCAATTATCTCAAGCACATACGGAATGACAGACGTCCTATTTCCATTTATATATACATTATATATTCGTATGAATGTGTTTTGATTGCGACAGTATGTTTGAAATTACATTAATTTGCTCGGAGGCGTCTGTACTTATAATATGTAGACTAGCTGTTCCGCGACTCCGCCCCCGTGGACTTTCATATAAACTTTGACCCCCCCTCTTCCCCCTTGTAACCCCTTTTTTCCAGTTAAAAAGTAGCCTATGTTACTCTCCATCTTTTCAACTAACTGTATGCCAAAAATCAGGTCGATTGATTGCTTAGCTACGGCGTGTAGGAAGGACAAGCAAACAAACACACTTTCACATTAGTAATATTAGAGTATGGAGTATGGATATATCATATTATCATGTGTTATTTCGTTTGTAGCTATTACGAGTTGATTCTTGTTATCTATACTAATATTATAAAGAAGTAAAGTTTGTCTGTTTGTTAAATTGTCTCGGGGTCTACTAAACCGATTTTAAAAATTCTTTCACCAATAGAAAGCCACTATATAAAAAAGGATTGTTAACATTATGCCCAACGAAGGGGGCACGGGTCAGCTAGTATCATATCATTGAAGGTGTAGCTGATAGTCCTGTTCTTTTACCCTCATAGTTTTTGTTCCGGAGGCTACACTGGGATTAAAAGATATTAAGGTCTAATCTACTTATGTTTTAGATATATTATGGCAAATCTATTGAATAATTTTTGCGAGTAACAAACGCATATCCATACATAATTACAGATTCAAATTTATAAGATTAATACATGCATGCCTATTCCATTATTTATCTGAAATCACTGAGCAAAGCACTGTCACTGTGAGCAAGATTTATTTATTAAAATGTGTACCCTCTAAAAGTGTTATAAGATCTGTTGATATACAATATTTAGGTCTCTTTATCATTATTACTATACTACGTGTTTGAAAACTAATTGAGTCAGGCTTCCT
>JADANM010007051.1:923554-940983 GCA_026213755.1 Eurema hecabe | reverse complement strand
TTTCAGCACAATACGCCAAGGTTCTGTATAGTCACGAGGGGTGAGTTTAATACATTAATCAATTATTTCGAAGGGTAGGTATGTTTTTGGTTTTCGTAGTAGTCGTAAATAGCCGCTTCCTTCTTTCCGAGTGCCCAAAAAAGAGGAAGTATATTTGGAGGGTAGGGGAATGTAAAACTATTTATAACTATTCTGTATGTATAATTATTCTGTAGTATTAGAATATTTGATTTGTTATTGTTTTTAATGTTATCAATTAATTAATATTTTAAAGAAAATTATTTAAAAAATCGGTTTTATATTTCAGAGTCAAAAATAGATTACTACATAATATGACTAGAATATACTAGATATGACAAAAGAGCTCTTAATTTTTTTATTTTTTAATATTTATTTTAATTAAAGTGAATTTAGATTATTCAAAGACAATATTGAATCATAATAAATTTGCTTCAAAATATTGAAAAGCACTGAAATTCTCCTTTACTATTTAAATTGTGTCAGCCATTTTGTTTGACTGTTACGCATTTAAATTGCCGCCAAAATGTCTCCTGATTCCGACAGTCACAGAGTATACGACCATCAATAAAGTTAATGACTTTCATGTTTATGACAATGTCCTATAAATATTTTTTATCGAATAAAGCTGAAATAGCTTTGAAAAATTATTAATGGTTTATACATTACCTTACCTTCCTTCCTCGATAAATGGTCAATTCAATAAAAAAACATTTCAATTCGAACCAGTAGATCCTGAGATTAGCGCGTTCAAACAAACAAACAAACAAACTCTTCAGCTTTATATATTAGTATAGACGTGTTATTAACAATTTAAAAAGTGATGTTTTTACAACGGTCTTTACCTACATTTAAACCGTAGTAGAAATTACACTGGTAACAATGAAAGCTTATAATATTCCTGAAAGCATTTACTTTTGTAATATTTTTATTAACAAAATAAAAAAGAATTAAATTTTTTTGCTAGATTATTATGTACATTAAAAGCCCAAACTACACGTATTGTAGCATTGAAATTATTAAAGGTAACAAAGGGAGGAAAATGGATATTTTCTATTGTCTGTGATCAACTTTACACAAGCCAGCTTTAATATAGACGTAATAGTTTTACTACAGGGCTATTATGCTCATGGTTTTTTATGCTTATTGTAGGGACACACACATTTGCAATTCGCCGAATCGGCAATGTAGATATGTGTGTCCCGGCAAATTGTATAAAATAAGAGTTGAAGTTAAGAGTCCCTATCGTAAAGTTGTGAGCAATAAACAGTAAACAAGAATATTAGTTTTATTTGTATGGGACGCCCTCACCACCTTCAACTCAACACTTATCTACGACAAGGTTTCAACATAAAGTTAGACTTAATTTATTTTTATAATTTAATGTAATATTAAGATTTTTATTATATTTTTATTATAACGGAACGCACTCATATTAGCTATTTGAATGTAATTGGTCCGCGCTCGGCCAATGGGAGCGCGGTAAAATGATGACACGAATGACGAGGCATTATTAGGATAGTGGCGTCTTAATTTACAGTCGGTTCAGTGGTTTTTGAAGTGAAAGCGTAACAGACAGACATTTATATATGCATATGTATATATATGTATATATGTGTATAATATGTATGTTTTTTGTATGCATAGTGTGACGGCGTCCAAAAATTGTTACTCTTTTGGTTAAAATTGTATTTTTGTTTTTTCTTTGTATTTGTTTTAGTAAGCAATTACTGGTTGTCCTTAAATAAAAAATAAAAAATAAATAAAAAAAAATTACTACCTACTCGAGACTAGTCTAGAAAGGATCGCTTAGTCTTACTTAAATTGTGTTTATTACAAAGTACCGTTACAAAGTAAATGTAATAATAATTATTTACAAAACTTAGTAACGTTTATTAATATTTAATATAATACGCGACTAAAGAAAAATGTATGTGTGTTCAAACAAAAGACAAAGAAAGAAGGGATATTTCTATTGTCGGGTTATCATCTCCGTCCAGGCTTCGAACAATATGGATATTGTGGGTTAATACCGCTTTTGTTATTCAAATTAATGGGTTTAGGATTAAGATACACCTATTGGGTGAGTTCATACGGGAATGATAGTGTTAATGATGATGTAATATTATGGTATGTTCACAGGTATGACAACGTGTCGAGAGGTAAGAAAATTACTTAGAAAAGGAATGATTTAACTTCATAAACATTCTCTTTTTAGGTATGACATGTTTAAAGAAGTAAACAAGAACGCCGGCACACCGACGGGAAATAGTAACTATCATTTAGAAAACAGGCAAAAAGATCTTTTGAAAAAGAACAAGGAATGTATGAGACCTTTAGTCTTGTGAACGGCAAGACATTCGAGACATTTAGTAATAATAAATATAAAGCCTTGCAAAAACAAATAACTTTTCAAATAAAAATTATTTAACTCTAAATAATTACTTTAAATGCCTCCTTAATAATAAGTTATAATAAAATCCTACTAACATTATAAATGTGGAAAATTTGTAGGTATGGGTGTTTGTTACTACTCATTCACGCAAAAACTTTTGAATGGATTTGGATGATATTTGCCATGTCTTAGACCTTGGATTGTCACATTGGATATTATTTATCCCAGTACTAGCCGGCCCAACGCAACTTAGTTTACGCTGTTCTTATCCTATCCGAAACATTATAACCTTACGCCTACTTTTTTTGCTTAATAACCATCCTCATTCATACAGGAGTATTCTAAAAAAAGAATAATTTAAATAGGTCCAGCTGTTATCGAGTTATGCGCTTACCAACACATTTTGCGCTTCATTTTTATATTATAGATTAGCATTAGTATTATATAGAGTGGGGAAATGCTCATGGACACCTACAGCCTTCGGCATTGGACTGTGGCTTACGTCGGACTCTTACCGACTAAAACCCTACTATTCCATGAAACCTCTCCACGACGGGCTCACGGTTGCCCTTGCAGACTCTTCCGCAAATCCCAATATTGCCCCAGTAAAGGAAATTACGCGAGTAAAACTGCGTGCCACAACTAGTTGATACTGTTATATAATTCTAAAACGCCAATTAAAATCAAAATCAATAATTCTACACAAGCGCAACTATAGATTGTTGGATGAAAACCGGCTAACGGTGTTACATTTTGACATCCATTATTGGATCTTCGTGAATATAAATGAACCAATTGCAAAGCGAATTTCCATTTCAATTATATATGACTTTAATAGCGAAGTTTATTTGTGATATTAATATCTCTATATAATATCTTGTTATATTACACAATATCTGCCAAATTAACGCTTCTGTTTTAAGGGGCTTAAAATGTTTTGTTTGTTTAGACTTGTATTTTTATATTTCCCCAAAATGTATTAAAGGTATTCTAATCTCTGTTAGTGCCAAACCTTTATTTTTAAAAGACTGCGGTAATATACTCCAATGTACATGAAGGAAGGGGAAATGATCCCTTAACACAGGTTATTTTAATAAACTAGCTTGGAATAAGTTGTGACATCTTTCGAAGATTTGTTGCCATAATTGTATATTTTCATCGGAACACTAGTAAACTTTTGGCAAAGAAATAAAGATTTATTTTTATTATGTATTATAATATTAAAACAAAGTAGCTTTTCGTGTCTATCCTTATGTATGCTTTAATTTTTAATACTATGCAACCGCTTTTCATGTGTTTATTAATAGATATAGTGGTTCAAGACGAAGGTTTATATATATGATAGATGAATAATATCATATGCTTGCAGCACAGGTCGAAGTCTATATATCTATAAAAGAAAATTTATTCAAGAACGGCTGAAAAGGTAGCCAGGAGCATTCGTAGGAAAAAAAATGGTATAATGGTTATTTTTATAAGTCAAAATATCAATCTAATTGTTTAGCAAGACGTAAGTGACATGGAATAACAAAAAATGACCATGGTTCAAGGTTCGAATTAACTAATTTATAAAAATATATATTTACCTATTCATCAACGACCTATTATTCAATTGTAAACACCGATTTTCGAAATGTACTACAACTTTACACAAAAGCCCTCAATTCAATTGAAATGCATTTAACTTAACTCCAAACTTCACTATTACCAGTTCAATCTGAGTTTGAGAGACTCACTAAATCTTAAATTCTCACTCACAATCACTGAGAGTGAGTTCAGATAGTCCGATTGTAAGTCCTTAAATCCCAGTCGCAATCAGCGCTTTGATTGCGAGAACTATTTTATTTCTTATTTTTTAATCTCTTTAATGAGACTTGGTTCTGACAAGTTTTTTTTTTAGACATTATTGAAGTAGTTTCATTTGAATCTTGAACACTGATTGCTTTGATTGTGAGGTAGGCAAAGCCATATCTTTAGGCCAAATTGTACGCCTTATACTACTTGTATAGTTGAACTAGACAGGTTATAGTATAGCTTTTCCTGCCCTGACCCGTAGGAGAAGGCGGCCGCACCATAAAGCAGCCGAAGGCGCCTGGTGGGCTTGCAGAAAATTGCTACGTGCGTCCATAGCGAATCCGCCCCCGAAAGGGTGCGCGACGGAACACCGGTGTAAAACAGTATTCTATAACCGAGTAGGGCTAGCCTTAGTATACATCAGTTTTATAAAAGCTGAACAGACCTGGGTATAGTATACAACAGTATTTTATAGTCGATTTGACGTGACCATAATACTCGTCATTCTATTTGTATTTTAACGTTACCGTGGTCTAAGGTCTCGCCAGAGATTTTATTTCGCCTTGTGTGTTAAAAAACAGCCCATAGTACCCTTCTCAATCTTTCGTCCAATAATTCTTCTGAATCATAGATACTCTTCTCTTCTCTAAGGAGTTAAAACCACGTGAGATAAACTATGCTAATATTATAAAGAAGTAAAGGTTGTGTGTGTAAATTTTAAGGGATCTAATGAACCGATTTTAAAAATTCTTTCATCAATAGAAAGCCACATTATCGCTCAGTGTCATAGGCTATATAAAAAACCGAAAAGGATAATTAACATTATGCCCAACGAAGTGGGCACGGGCCAGCTAGTTTGTTAGTAAATTTAATGATTGGTTCTCTGTATTCGAGGGGTCTGAATCAATAATCCAATCGCTACTTATCGAGCTAAATTTCGCTTCAATAACCCAGAGAGTATTATCTTCATAGCGTCAGCTTTTCAGACTTCCAATCGGATATCTAGGTCTTAATCAACTCGTTACTTCTTAACCGACTGTGGTATGGATAGAAAGGGTAATGTTTTTACCATATTTATTGTTCACTGCTGAGTTTTCATTATATAAGAATTGATGAAACCTATTTAAGATAATTTTAAACCAGTCCTAAATAACTGCTTAGAGCTAATGATTTGATGTTAAGTTTGTATATATGTACTATCTCGAAAAAAAAGTATAAGCGCGATTCAAACTTTGTTCTATTGCAACGGGATTCTTACAAAAGGCTTATGTAAGCTGTGTAGCTAGAATTGTAATTATAAAACAGTTCGTAAAAGTATTACCTAAGCTCAACAGAGAACTTATAGTTGGTTTTACCGTACAAAGCGTTTTCATAGCACTCGATAATAATTAAAATTTCCGCTGAAACTCGTTAAACTACGCCGTGGCTCAACTTCTAACGATTCAATATTCCCACGTACCCACGTAACATTATTATTAATTGCTTTTTAAGATTCAACAACGTTTCATAGTTGGTGGGAAAATAAAAATTTTAAAAATAGAACGGGAATATTATTTTTTATTTTGTTTTTTTTTTTAATAGTTTGGTAGTCGGGGGCGTTAATTGTGCTGTAAACAGCTGATCTAATTACAAAATTTTTTTTTAATATTCTAAGCTCTATTTTAATCTAACCCAGAGAAAAAGGGGGGGTTTTAGGGTATAAGGTTACAGGTAGAATAAGTATAGGTCGCGTCATGAATGTTTAGCACTGGACGAGAATAGCTGCGCATCGGTAGAATCGCGCTCGTAATTGACATATTGGTGCGAGAAAGACAACGCGACTGGGGAACCAATCAACGCTCGCGCACCCGACGATCACGCACCGTCCCCTCGATACCTTATTTTGGCGCTAAAGATTCGTGACGCTACATATACAGCGTGCACAGTCGCTTCGGAACAGCTAGCTTATAAAATCAGAGCTTAAGTTTTAAGCCCAAGTTATTAAGTTAGTTTAAATAGCATGAGCTATAGGTTCAAATTACTAAAAGAAATTACTTCGAGTAATCGCCTTTTCGACTATAATGGTAACTGATAAACACTTTTGCACACGGTTTAGTAAACCAATAAAGTCCAAATAAGTCTAGGTTTATATTAAAATATGCTACAATCGCACCACAAAATGAGTCGAGCGTATATTAAAGCTTTTCAGAGCTTTTGAATGTAACATAAGCTTTAAACTCCATTGAAGGAAAGCCACAAGCTTATATAGGTCTTCACATATATTTAAAATTGTGAGTCTCATATTTTATGAGTACTCACAAACGAGAGAGATGAGAAAAAAATGAGAGATTAAATATTTAGTGACATACATTTTTGCTCGATTGCGGTGGAGAAAAGTGGTTAATGATTATATTAACGATTATAGGTATGTATAAATTGTGTACATTTTTATTTAGTAAATGTAATCCATAACTAAAATATACTTTTAGATTGATCCCGCTATAGTCTGTTTAATTCCGTCGTCTTAATAAATTATTAAAATTATTTTGATCTGTTGCTATTTAAACACATACAGGTATTTTTTTACCGACTTCAAAAAATGGAGGAGTTATTTTCACAGATTTCAAATGAATCAAACAAAATCGGTTCGCCGAGCTAAAATTTTTGAAGTGACAAACAAAACAAAATAGGTACAATTAAATTGACGACCTCCTTTTTTTACTTTTAAAATTATTTTTTAAAACTTATGTTTAATAAGCTTCAAAGTTCTTTAGTATATTTTGAGCGTAACAAACATAAAGTCTAGCCTCGTAACTTAAGCAAAGACTAAAAGCAAAATGTCTAGATCTAAATGCGCGTGCGTCTAAATCTGTAGAGTTCAATGACCAATGCCACCGACCGCCGACACTGACTTCACTATTTTGGTTCCCGTTTGAAGGACATTTTGCGTATCATTGCATAGTAGTACATATAAAATAAAGTCACTTTCTTGTCTGTCCCTATGTATGCTTAAATCTTTAAAAATATACAATCGATTTTAATGCCGTTTTTTTATTTAAAAAGTGATTCAATACGTTTATATGTATCATGCATGTCTTTGAACGTATGCGTGATGCGTTCTACAATAAATATTTTCTTTCTTTCTTTCTTATCTATACTAAATAGGTTTGAACATTTTTCTTATAACGGCGAAATAAACTGTCCAAATAAAGAAATGATTATTTTAATTGATTATAAAGATATTTTAACGAGCTCTGCTCCTAGGCTAATTATATAATATTAAATATAATATAATTGCCTATATATTAAAAAATACAACATTGTTGTGACGTTATTTTATACATATCAATACAAATAAAGTATATATTCCCATTAGCTTGTCACGATCAAACAGATACATGAAAAAATAAAGTTGTGTTGTTGTGATGTCTTTTTTTCAATGGGAGTTAATATAAGAAATACTTTCATATTTAAAATTTAAATACACTGTTAAAATATAATGATATAGTAACAAGCGCAAAATCCTAATTAGGACGTGTTACCTTAAGGTTGCCGGTGCATTCACGCGCAATTGACAAAACTAGCTATCCCTTTTATTCTTGTTGGTATATTCCTTTATCTCTTTCTATTGTTTTCACTTGTATGTATGTGTGCTGCCGCTGCAGTGCGGAACACTTTTCGGTTGATTTGTATGGGTATAACTAATCTATTAACTATAATATCATTGCCTATATATATTGAGTAGATTTTGCGTTACATATAAAGTTTCGCGTTTACAAATATAATATTAGGATTTTAATTTGAACAATGCGAGAGCGGGTTAGCTCGGCTTAGCGTGATAGACTTTCCTTTAATATGGACGTAAAAATTATTATCAGCATGTTGCCGGCCAATTATATGGCACGCCACCTTTTTGTTGACCAATCATTAAATGCTTTATTAACGAAGCACTTTGAATTAAGAGTTATGTTAAGGGAATAAAAACAACAAAAGAGGTGGGACGATGATATCAGGCAGGTTGTAGGCATAGCATGGAGCAGAGTAGCGAGAGAGAGGTCAGAATGGACTAGGTTGGAGGAGGCCTTTGCCAATTGGCAAACGGACATGCAAAAAATTCAGAAACATCAAATATTGGAACAAATTTAATAAAAAAATAAATAATTAAATAAACTTGTTTAACAGTGAAGTGATGGCACAAACTTTGTATAATTTTTTTGTCCGAATAAAAGGCTTTATTATTATTATTATTATTAAGGGAATAAAAATAGGGGCTATATTAATAAGCAGAGTTGTTACGTCCGTCTGTAAACTGCTGTGTATCTCATGAACCGTGACAATAAGATATTTGAAAATTTCACAGATGATCTGTTGCTTATATAATAACACTAGCTGTTGCTCGCGACTTCGTCCCCGTCGGATCTATTTCTTTTATTATGTTATAGTGAGTCAATCTTAGAAGATAGACATATATACTCTCGCGGACTTTTTTTAGATCATTTAAAGAGGAATAATTCTTTCATACATATTATTTTTGTATATTGAACCGTTTTCGCAGCGCACGCAAAGGAAGCCCTCAAAGATGAATAATTGTCCCCGTTTTTTCCATATTTTCCATTATATCTTCCCTCCTATTAGTTGCAGCGTGATGTTATGTAGCCTAAAGCCTTCCTTGATAAATGCTCAATTCAATAAAAAAAAAGAATTTTTCAATTCGAACTAGTAGATCCTGAGATTAGCGCGTTCAAACAAACAAACAAACAAACAAACAAACTCTTCAGCTTTATATATTAGTGAGTATAGAAATACAAACTACTGACGTAGAATAAATATAATAATCTTCAATTCAAAATTTGCTTTTTTTAAACCGTTTTATTTGAAATCTAGTACTTATATAGTCTAGAGCTAGCATGAATTATTTTATTTTAGAAGTTGTCTGGTATCGACACCAAAACCATACCATAGATGACGTCATCGGTGTCGCAACTGTACAAAAATTGTTACGTCATACCAAACGTGCGTTGTCGCGATCATACCTGTAACAATTAGAAATAAAATTATAATACAATGTTTCATTCATATTCAATAGCACTTATCCTAATAAAATATTAATGTAATACTGTTAATATGTATGTTCGTTTTTCTTCAAAACTAATGAACAGATTTGAATGTATCTAAGCCAATATTTAGGAAGAGATTGTACGGCTGTCAAATAATTATGAAGGTACTATATGATTCGTTACATTACCTATAATTTATCGAAGTGAAATTATTAATAACTAGCTGTTGCCCGCGACTCCGTCCGCGTTTGCTTTCATACAAAAAAAAATCCCCTGGAAACTGCATCAAAAGTATCCTATGTCCTTCTCCTGGCTCTAAACTACCTCCCTGCCAATTTTCAGCTAAAATCGGTTCAGCCGTTCTTGAGTTATAAGTGAAGTTACTAACACGACTTTCTTTAATATAATATATAGATTATAAAAAAAATAATTGTACGAATTCCGGTCAGTAGTTCCAGATATGAACGCGATCAGACAAATAAAATACTATTCAGCAACTTTTCTGCTTAAGAACCATCCTCTAACTTCAAGGGATATTCTAAATAAAATATTTTTTAACAAATATAAAACCGATTTCAAACAAAAAAGCGAAAAATAAATTTGCTTCCCACAAAGTAATACGCAATTTAATTTAGTATATAGAATTGATTTAATAATTATTGCATAATTTTTAAGTCGGTACCAAGTGAATGCTGTAACAATCTATACAATATCGATTTAACCAAACAAACAGTTATTGTTTTACTTGGCACCGACTTCATCACAATCGGTCTACAGAATGAAGTTATGGGCGAACATACATAAAAAAAGTTTACGCAATGATTTCAAATGACAAGTGATAATAAAATAATTTTTAACAAAAAACAAACCGACTTCAAACTAAAAAGCAAAAAATAAATTTGCTTCCCACAAAGTAATACGCATTTTCATTTTGTATATAGAAATGATTCAATAGTTATTTTATAATTCACATCTCCTTTCCAACAAAAAAAGAATCATCACAATCGGTTCATAAACGACGAAGTTATCGGTGAACATACATAAAAAAAAATATTATACATACAGACGAATCGAGAACCTCATTTTTTTTTGAAGTCGGTTAAAAATATTTCTTTGAAAACTAGATAAACACTATTTCACTTTCATTTTCATAGCTATCGTATAACGAACCTTTTTAGAAATTTCTAGACAAAAACTAGACTAGAATGCTACTTTCTCGTCTCAGTCTTATCAATAAAGATTTATACGGTAAAAGTTATTGCGTAACTGAAAGACCTATAGGTGAATAGGTATCTTTGTTAAATTTCTTAGAAATTGTTTTATTTGATTTTCATTAGTTTATTTTTCCTTGAATATGTTTTTTGCTCTGTAAAAAGTGATGTTTCGGAATTTGTTCTATTGTAAGTGATCCTTACATAAAAATATAATCATAGAATAATAACACCTAGAACCGCAATATAAGCACGCAAAATGAAGCCATTTCAAAGTAGACAAATTTGTCTACTTACATAGATCGCCGTAGTAGTGCATCGCATCGAAATTCGTAGATCTAAATTTTTCCTCATCTTATAGCAGCAATATTATCGGTGGGCTTGTGTGCGTGTCATCGAGTACAGGAATATGCTTTTTACAATCTACCATATAATTCAAAGGTGACAAACCGACATAGTGATCTATCAACGCACAGCCGAAACCACTGAACGGATCGGGCTGAAATTTGCAGTGCATGTAGATGTTATGACGTAGGTATCCGCTAAGAAAGGAATTCCCGAATTTCCGGCGGGAACGGGAATTAGCGGGAAAAACTTTTTGTATGAAAAATCTAAACCGCTTAAGTTTGACGCTTGAAATTTGGCATGCAGATACCTTAGGAAACTTAAAGGTTAGTTGCAACAGGATATTGTAAAATTCCCTCGGGAACGAGAGTTAGTGGGAAAAAACATTTGTATGAAAAAATCTAGGAAAAAGGGATTATAAGAGAGGGAAGGGGGAGCAAAGTTTATATGAAAGTCCACGCGGACAGAGTCGCAGGCAACAGCTAGTTATAAATAAACAGTTTCGGTTAAGGAACGATCGGTCTATGCGTTATATGTCTATGACACACGCAATAAAACAAAAGACTGTCTCATCTGAAGCCACCAGACAGATCGATATCTTTTATTTATCGCTACAATGGAGGCGCGTCTTTGTCGCGTTTCTAGACAATACTTTGTACTAATGGTTCCCTTTTATTTCTATTGGGATATCAATTACAATTCTCCCACACACTGTTATAATTTAACGTTCTTTTTGTCGGAAGATTGCAATCTAATTAATAATAATAATAATATTAATAAATGTTTATTTCTATCACAATACATTATTCATTGTAATATACATTTCAGTGTTTTATAATACGATACAGTATATTGTGGGAGACTGATGCCTAAACTAGGCTAAAATTTAAGTTAATTTCTGTCAAATTACAAATTTTGTTATATTTTCAACTTTTCTGTCTACTTACAAAAGACCAACCATTCGAGAGTTTACATTCTGTCGGTAGATTATAATCTATCGTAATTTATCGTATGTTCATAATTGTCACATATAAGCGCCGTCATTTTCGTTATTAAATAATTCTTGTTCCAAGTTTTTTTAATATTTAGATTGGGACACCAATTCAAATTCTGAAGTGCCTCATTAAAATTATAGATTATTAATACGAACTAAAATAAAACGAACTAACAATAAACACGAAACAATTTATAGTTTCGAAAATCCGAATAATAAAATTAATGTAACAAAAACGTTTGTATAAATGACTTATAATTAAAAAGGAAAAGAAAAGTTTATTATAGTCGCAAAGAATAGCAATTGTTATATTAATCCAATTTCCATTTGAGAACACTCTAATAACGATATTCGACGTCCTTGAGCCGCCGCCATTTTGAAAATTCAACTCAAGTCTACGAAGTTTCTATTGCAGAGGTTCTTATAGTTTGGATAGGCATGGAATATTATTAAAAACTAGCTGTTGCTCGCGACTTCGTCCCCGTCGGATCTATTTCTATTATTATGTTATAGTTAGTCAATCTTAGAAGATAGACATATACTGTCGTGGTTCATATTTTTTGGTATCTTGAACCGTCTTCGCAGCGCACGCAAAGGAAGCCCTCAAAGATGAATAATTTTCCCCGTTTTTTCCACATTTTCCATTATATCTTCGCTCCTATTAGTCGCAGCATGATGTTATGTAGCCTAAAATAATTTTTCAATTGGAACCAGTAGTTCCTGAGATTAGCGCGTTCAAACAAACAAACTCTTCAGCTTTACATATTAGTATAGATTATTAACGTGTCTTTACAACTTTTGGTCTTAATTTTTTCAGTCTAACACCCTTTGCAATGCGCGCGAGGGACTTCATTCCAATAATCATGTAATTTAAGTGAATAGTTACGAAGATATTACAAATTTAAAATGCAGGGATGTAGTTTTTGGGGCGCCGAGGCGTAAGTATATTTATGTATAAGCATTGCACTCGTGCGAGGCCGGGGCGGGTCGCTTGTATAACAATAAACATCAATAATAGATAAATATATTTTGAGCATGATCTTATAAAAATTACGATAATTTAGAATCGTTGTGAACTGTTGTCCTAGAAACCTTGCCCAAGGCCCCTACTTTAAGAAACCCTCTTTATTGGCTTACATAACGCTTTTAGTGCCGGTAAATATTTTATTTCATTGTTTGTAATAACAGCTTTTACGAGCCATTAAGTGAACCGTTAAGGAATGGGAAATAATGAGACTTTTCCGTGTCCTCACGGGTATTAGCTATTGATCGTATTTTAGAGCCTATTTTACTTTCTTAGGGAATTCAATTATTTGATTGCCGTCAAATTTAGATTTCTTCTAACTTATTTAAGACGGCATTTGTTAGTATGTACGGTTAACTATATTACAAACAATGTTAATAGTTGGTTCATTGGTTTAATTGGTGTTTGAATTTTTTTAAATTAAGTATAAGATTGTTTTGGTTTCTTGTACTTCTCACTTCTCACACCGATAAAACGACCGAAAAAATATTATATAGTAAAGGGATAAAAGCCGTTTAGGATTTTAAGATTTATTTATAAAATATTTTTACGACTTACCAATTTTCTCATGACATTGAACTAACATTTGACTTTATGGATAGGGAATTTCACCTAAAACGTGAAATTCTAACGAACATTTGAATCCGAAGTTTACCGGGACAAGCACGCTAGCGTGAACCGTTGAAATTGGCCCGATTGATTGAACATGGGCAGACTGATTGCGATTTGCTAACCGAGTTAAAGCTGTACCTTCGTTTGGATGTGTAATACTTACTGTTAGACACACACCCTGAACAACACTTTTTTGTAGTTAAAAAGTATTATGTCCTTTCTGAGGCTCTTTACAATCTGTGTACAAAATTTTGTTGCATTCGGTTTGATCAGCGAAAGCGATACAGACAGACAGAGATACACAACTACATATCCAAACTAAGCAATAGTAGCGTGGTAGATCCTGTAAGGGTATCTGTATCTTACCTCCCCAATACACACTCCGGTATCAACCCATAAGAAATCAGCGTCAAGTAATGACGTTTTGTTAGATTGTGTCAATGTCATCGCACTTCCTGTGGTGTTTGGAAATATTGGTAAATATTTTTTTTTCTTTATCCTATTCTTCAAAATTCTGTATCATACTTTTCCTCTATTTTTAAAAGTCGGTAACTCATTTGTCACTTTAAAAGTTTTACGATTATTGGAAGAGGTGGTCGCTTTCCATCAGGTTCGCCTTAAATTTAGTAGCTCGCAATACCATAAAAATAGAGGACGATGACAAATTTTATAATGAAATCTTATAAAAGCTTCAACACGAAATCCTTCAAGAACGTGGAACTCTTTGTAAAACGAATTCTATTTCGGTGAAATCGAAATTTCTAGATATCTCCTGCTTCTGAGTGTTAAGCTGAAAACGTTGCATCGTCGAGATAGATTTTCTGAACATTGAATCCAATATGGCTGCTGGCAAGCGAAATTGATTCTGCATTCAATGGTGTGATCGAAATCTGCTCAACATTTATTTCCTTAATCCTTTATCTTCTCTGTGATAACTAATTCATTTAACGGTGTATTTCTTGATGTTTCTTTAAGTGGGTTAAGGCTAAAAATAAGTATTAAAATATGAAAAAAAAACAACAAAAATGCTTTTTTTTGTTACTTGTACTATAGGCACATGCCTTGGAAGATTCCAAATCAGCTTCATATGCATGTAAACATTCCTCTCGCATCAATCTATTAAAAAAACTACAAGACAATCAGTTGCCTACTTTTAAAGATTGAAACATACATATAGAGGGACAGAGTAAGCTTTGAACAGTCTTTGTTTTAAACTATGTAGTGAAGATAGTCTATTTCTTCTTCTTCTTCGGCGTGTTACTCTCTTGACAGAGAGGTCGTGGTCATCCTGACACTTGTCTCGTGGCATCCTTAATAATTCACCGCCATTCCTCTTTTACCGTCCTTTAGGATCATTCATTAATGGGACCACCCACTGCTCTTTATTCTATTCTATTTATATAGTCTATTTACTTGACTCAAAAGTTGAAATCAAAGAAAGGATGTTCAGTATTAAATTCTTGAAATCGTATTTCCAGTGACGAGGACGAAATTGGAGCAAACTTGCGCAGGATCCAAAATTAGTTCAGCGACAACCCGACGCCGTATATGGCATGCGTCACACAGACGCATATATCAGTCCTTCACACACGTTTACTTTTTGTTTTTTATATGTGTTATGTTTACTAGCGACCAGCCTCGGCTTCGCTCGCATATATTATGATGTAAGCTATCCTATCTTTTAAGTTGCATCAAACTGCACACGGCGCGATGTGCAAATTTAATAAAAAAATCGGTATAGTTAAGAGTCGATCGCGAACAAACAAAGTGACACGTAATTTATATATATTAAGATTGCAGCTGTAGCTGAAGAATTAAATTTAATAAAGCACCAGTAAATTCGATAGAAAATCACATCAATCGCTAAATTTTTATAGGTACACATAGTAACACTTTTGAATAGTCATGGTATTATTTACCTTTGGAAAGCAGTTTCTACCAAGAGACTCTGTTACTTTTAAAAGACAATAGATTAAAGTCTAATTTTTCATCCGAATGCGGAATTAATTAATTTAATATCCGAGCTTACGTAACACGTGTCAGTAATGTTCAATTTGGCTTGTTTAAGCAAATTATCCATTTGACCATGTGGTCATCGACCAGGGGAATTATACCTGCTATTTGTTTAGTGACCTATTTTGTAAGTCTATGAATATTTTAACTCAAAAGCAAAACACCAAGTAATATCTAGGTATTTTAATTGAGTAGATATAATATAGAAATTATTAAAAAAATATTTTATAATTTTAAAGTCCGGTAAAAATAAATGCTACAACGAGATTACTACTACATTTACAATATCGAATTAATAAAATAAAATCACAATTGTTTTTCATTGCACCGACTTAAATAAAACATATAGTCAATCGAATTGAGAAACCTTATTTTTTTTAAGTCGGTTAAAAATCGAATCGCTTTTAAAGTAAAAGATTGACACTGTTTTAACAGCGAGCTGACTATATGAGTGAAATGACACACTACATTTTTGTTTCTAAGACTAATAGTTTTTTTAATTATTAAGGTACGATGATATAGACCTTTTCGTTACGGTCCACTTTTTAAAACTGGTACCTCTATATTTCGGCGAGATTTCATAAAAAATAATAAGCTTATTAAACCAGTATCAAAAGTCGAGACTGGTAAGTCTCTCTCGCAAATTAAAATTTCAGCAAACAGCACAATACAGTATTGTTAAAACATGCTTGAAATTACGAATTTTCAGCCGAGTGGCAGCAAGAGAAGTTTATGTTTTAAAAGCTTTTTAAAAACATTGTGTTTTGAAGTACATTGCTTGTTTTAAATATTTTTGTGAAGTTTATTGTTAGTTGTGAGTGAGACAATCATCTGATGGTAAGCGAACATCCCTGTCCATGGGGACGCAATATTAATTATCAGCTATAGTCCTTAAAAAGGGAAAATGGGAAGGAAATATAAGGAATGGTATACACCATACAGGATACCTCCTTTAAAGGCTAAGAGACTGAGTATCATTTATTAACGTAATATTTAAATTAAGCGATTATTTATTTGTTAATCGAGACGCGCTAATCTTGTGTACTACGAGGTTGATTTTAAAAATGGAGGCGTGGAATTTACACATAGGCTAAGTGCTAGAAAAAGCAAAATTTTAATTTTGACATTTTGTGAGCTATGACGTAAAGCCATTCATTTTAAAGCTGCAAAGCCAACTTATAACATTAGTAAATTCCATACCTCAATCATGTATTATATATAATAATATATAAAAGAAAGTCGTGTTAGTTACACCATTTATAACTCGATAACGGCCCACTGATTTGGCTGAAAATTGGTGGGGATGTAGTTTAGGACCAGGAAAAGGACATAGGATATTTTTATCCTGTTTCCAGGGGAATACATTTTTTATGAAAGTAAACGCGAACGGAGTCACGGACAGCTAGTATTTTAATAAAATATAGCTGTAATATAACATAACACATTAGTGCGATTATTAACGACACTGATATCGAAGCCTTTAACATGTTGGGTGATTATAATGCTCATTTTGGTACAAAATTTGGAGACGAACTGCTCTCGTTTTGCGAGGACAACCATCTAGAATGAAGATGAATCACATCTTAAGTAGCTGATTTTACGAGGTACGCAGTTTTTCCTGAGCCCCTAGTAGTATAATCAGATTCTATAATACGAGTTTATTATGGAATAAGACTATCTTTCCAATAGGACTATAAAAATTCCAATCCTGGCAGCTACTCCGAATGCAATCGTCGTCGATATCGACAATTTTTGATACTGCTAACCGAGCTATGAGACTAAATATACTCTAATAAAGAATCGGATCGCACATCAGTTTATCGGAATGTAATCTAAACAGAAACAAAAAAGTTTTTATATCAATTCGAAGTTGCTCAAAAACTGTATCGATAATAATAAAAATCGACATCGATTGTATTCGGAGTAGAGCTTCTGAACATTTTCGATATGATCGTTATACCTATTGGTGTATAGGCGAAAACTTTAC
>JADANM010007051.1:886113-896183 GCA_026213755.1 Eurema hecabe | reverse complement strand
AGGGGGGGGGGGTCAAAGTTCATATGAAAATCCACGGGACGGAGTTGCGGGCAACAGCTAGTCCTATATATAGTATAGTAAACTATACTAGTCGTATACCTCAGTTTTACTCGCGTAATTTCCGTTCCCGGGGCAATATCGGGAAAAACAGTATCCTATGTGTTAAATCAAGGTCTAATCAACCTGCATGCCAAATATCAGCCACATTCATTCTGTAGTTTTTGCGTGAAAGACTAACAAACATCGAAACACACTCACTAACTTTCTCATTTATTATACTAGTAAGATAATCTCCGACAGACAGACAGATTTACTTTCGCATTACTAGTAGGGATAATTTAAAATATAAAATCGTTAATATTTTTGGAAAATATGTTTAAATTTATATAATAACGATGACATTAATTAATTGTCAATAATTTCTATAGGTGCCAATATAGAACGCGAAAAACGTGACGTCACTAGTATCGGTCTATTACTTGAAGTGGTGTTAGCAAATAGTGTCATGACCCGTGACATGAGTCATACGAGTAAGTCAGGAAACACATGATATGCGCATCCTTGCGAGGGGACGATTGAATAAAACAAACTTTACTATCAAATAAAATCAATAGGTACTTAGCCGTAAACAGAGAAATAAATAATTATAAGTTTATAGCAAATTTAATTATTTCTTAAAAAATCTTCCTCTTGAATCAGTCTATGTGTTAAAAACCCGTTGAACAGAGAAGTAGCTTAAACGTTTAAGAAAACATAAGGACAGACAGAAAAAAAGCGATTTTGTTTTGTACTATGTAATGAGATATATATTATGTTTATTAGCCCGCCCGGCATTCATTTTATACATACACACATTCAATTCAAACAACCAATAAAATCTTTCTCTTTCTATTATAATATAAGGTATAGATATAAAGTACAAATAAGTAAATAAATTTACTTTTTAGAATGGCTTTTAAATCTATAAAAAAATTGTCTTCATTATTTAATTTAAGATTAGGACCGTTTACTTTTTATTCATTTAATAACTCATTATAAATACTCATTGTGCCAGGTTACCATTTTCAGCATCCAATTCTTTGTCCATAATGAGTTGTCCTTGGCCTACCGACCTTTATCCAATTGACCCTTCGTCAATTGTATAACCCATTTCACGAAGGATCCTCCCAGAGCGAAAGGATTAATGTATTAAACCAATTGTATGGCAAATATTTGTATTTGGAAATAAGAACGAATTTATTCCACGAGAAGCAATAGAGTAGTTTATACAGTGTTTTACAAAACATGTGTCGGACCCAAAGGGTAATATTCTCTATCTAAAAACGTTTTCGAATAAAATAAAATAAAAAAATCTATATCTAAAAATTTATAAGAAAATTCAAAGGCTGGCTACTCACGTACGGTCCGTAGACCCTATAGACCCTATGGCTAGCAAAACACGTGAATACGACACGGTGTTGCCATGTAATTATTAAAATTTTACTTTTATTTGTTTTTTTTTAATTTATTATATTATTTTATTAAAACGATAGCAAAATAATGACCTACTACCGTTATCGAGAAAGAGGTTCTCGGATCGGACACGTGTTTTGTAACACACTGTATAATCGCGAAAGATTGTATGTATGTCGTCTCTGTCATGCAAAACTACTGACTGAATTTGGCTGAAGTTTGGCATACAGATAAATTAGCTACTAGATTAACACGAACGCTTTTTTTTTATCAAATTCCAGTTATTAATACCCTGTTAATTAACTGTAAAGTATTGTAAAGTACTATAGTTGTGTATGCCTCTATTTTTCGGCTTTAATTTATTTGATCTAATAATCTTCATTTACGTAATTTGTTTAATCGCAAATTGTAAGGTCTTACACATTGTTACAATGTATGTACTCCGTAATAAATTTTAATTTCTTTAATTTCTTTTAATGATTGTAGATGTTATGTGCCAGTAATGATAATATTAAGAGCAATATTTCGTGGTACAACGGGCACGCAGATCGCAGATAGCGATCCGACGATGATAATTACTGACTTTCTTTTACGGCGAGTTGGCTTGATGCAAAATAGGACAACGTTTTAGCATATTGGTCCAATAAATAGTTAAGTTTTGTTACATCACTAGCTGTGTTCCGTGGTTTTGCATGGTTTTAATCTGGAGTGTAATGTTCTAGAGTAATTCTAATATTGCAATTTCGTGGTTTATGATTCAGAAATGTCAAACTTGCAATGTCAAACTAAGGTCTTATTCCTAAATCAAATCCTAAATCCCTATTCCCAACTAGTTAACTTATATTTTCCGCGATATAAGGTCGCCTGTCTAATTTTCAATGCCCTATATTAAAATCCTTGGCAAAATATATTAACCTTTAAGACATTAAACTGAAAGGAATTTATTTGTTATATGTTGTTCTTATCAGTTACTTCTTCAATTGTCATATGGGTTGTTTGTAAAAAAATATATTGTATGTTTAATTTACGTTAGCAATAGTCTTAAGCTAATGTAAAATACTAATACATATTTGGACCTAAAAGCGTACCCTGTGGCATACCTCTTTGTATGTGCAGAAATCTTATTATCTTCGCGTTTAGTATTCGTTGCAATAAAATGTTCTCAGCCCATAACAAAATCTTTACCCGTCGGGAGATATTAACCCAGAATTCTATATTTCCAGTTCTGATACCAAAAGACTATAGTGCAGTTAATCAAAAGCTTGTGATCAGTCCACTTGTTCTGTAAAATTGTTTTTTTCCTTCATGGCATACATCATATTATATGAGTGAATTTTAAAAATTAATTTGAGATCTTCAAGAACTTTCCAAATTCAATCCTCAAGGTTTAGCTATAGATATTAAAAATATTATGAAAACCGGTGTCCAATTTTTATGTTATGTTTATCAGAATTTATTTCTTCGCATATAATGCCTTGACTTACAATAATTAATGTGTCTCGAATTGCTTATACGGGAATTATCTACACGCCATCTTGTGATTTATGAGCAGTGACAACCAATTGTATCAGAAAAGGTTTGTGTTAATTTTGTTTTTATTTTGTTATTAAGAAATTTCTAGAAAAGCTTCATCCAGTTTTTAATCACATAATATACCTGACTTAGTGACCGTCTTAATATTTAACTTTATCTAATAATAGGTTCGTTTCTTTTTAAATATTTCTTAGGATGTATATCTAGTAATGACATTCAGGGCGGCATTATACCAAGTCTATTATAATGATAACATCACCGAGTACTTAGTAGTCAGTACCGGGTACTCACTGATGGCGACAAGTCGGTCCTCATACTCAGTACAAAGGAAGTCGAAACGAAGAAGACAAGAGTATACAGAATTATATCTGTATTAATATACATAAATAAGGTTTTAAAATCGTCAATTAAGATTAACAAACATCAAGAGTGTATTATTAAAATCTATATACTAAACAAGTCGAAAAAAGAATTCATTTTATGTTTCATGTCTAAAATTTCCTGATCAAAACCTTATTATTTCTAAGCTATATTGTCACAGAACAACAGACATAGACCCAGTACCTTAGTAGACATATGACGTTCTAGTTTTCACTTATTCGAAGCACGTGTCAGTCTCGCCAATGACCTTACTTCTACGGCTTCTAAGCCGGGTACAAGGGTGACTGAATTCCTATAGAATGTTTTCTAGCAACTAGGACGTATAATGTATATAGGGAACTGGTGATGTTGTGGTAGAGTTTTTCCAATACAAAACATTCTAAGTGTTAACGTGTGTTTTAAGCTATCTATATATTGACCAAATTTAAGTGTTGTTCTTTTGTAAGTCTTTGTTCGGGAATGTATAACCTATTGAAATTTCTGGGTTTTTATTGTACTTATAACAAAGATTCACAAAGTGAAGACGGTAAGACTTCATGGCCCAGGCTATCATTTTGAGCTTAACTACTCCCTATTAACATTTGAAGGTTAGGTAATTTAAACAGTCTATAAGACAGGTAAAGAATTTTCAAAAATGATTTGATAGCATCTTACAAATTTTCTTCGTTGAATAGACAAAGACTTTTTTTACCTTTTACCTTTTGTACTGTTTTTCTTTCTCTTTCTGTTTGTAATGTTATTTCTTATTTGGTGTGCAATAAAGAGTATTTATTATTATTATTATAATTAATACTATCACTAATTCTCATCCCAACAACCAAACCAATTAAAAAACAGATAAAGGTATAATTATATTTAGTGTAAAGTTAATTGTAATAGTTAATAATGTGCCATTAAACTCAGACATAGTACTCGAACGTCTAAAGCAGTGCGATCGTCAATGAGGCGAGACTTTTTTTTCCCATTGAATTCAGCGAAGCGTTAAAGAAACATGAATTTATTTCTTCATACATGTAGGTAATCGATTTTGTGTTTTGACAAATTCCTGGTTAATTGCATGTTGGTTTTTTTAGTAAGTTTGTAATTGTATTTTGCATTTCCTATAGTTACGACATTTTAATAGGAAAGGGATGTATTTTGATTACAGTTTCTTTGGTATAAAATATATATTATTTATGTTTTTAATTAAGTTAGTTAGAGTTGTATCTTTTGGTTTAGCCTTTATTTAATCTGATATAAAATTATATTTTTTTTATTGCGTCAAAAATTTGCCAACTTTGGTGTTTAACCAATATAATTATAGAGAGAATAGACATGTTATGGTTGTTTAATAGAAATAATTATTAATATTGCCGTCTCTTTCTAAACAGGAAATCAATAAAAGAAGGCGATGACAGTTAGATTGGTCCAGCAATTTGTTTTAAATAAATATTATGCGACTGATTTAAAAAGTCATAGTAGTACATAGAATTATATATGTCACCGGAAAATAACAAGAACAGCAAATTTATAAATTTCCTAGGAAATTTATAAACCTTCGTAGGCTTCTAAATGACAGATAAATTGTATCATTTTACGGCCACATTTTCGCAAATTTATCAATTTGCGACGTCTCGTGGTAAATTAATCAACTAACGAATATCCATTCATAAGGCTCTAAATGGTTCGACCAATCACAGAAAAGCTTTTAATTTTATGCTTTTTTAAAATACGGAAAATAACACGCTGCTCTCTGATTGGTTGATGTTGACAGTTATTCAACCAAACAGAGCACGCATGACGTTTGTTTATTGTTTACTTATTATTTTACGCGTAAGTTCGGTAAATTTATAAATTTGCGAAAATGTGGCCGTAAAATAATACAATTTGTCTCTCGTTTAGAATCCTACGAAGGTTTATAAATTTCCTAGGAAATTAATAAATTTGCTGTTCTTGTTATTTTCCGGTGACATATGAAACATATTGATGAAAACTTGTTTGTTTAAAACAATTAATTAAGCTTATTAATGATAAGATGATTTTTTAAGAAGGCGTATTTTACTCTTATATCTATATTGTTAAAGATCTAACTACGATAAAAAATAAAGGATAATAAGAATGTGATTGAAATTAGATAGTTAGTCATAATAAAATACTTTCACCTTAAACCACGATTCATATTTGACGACTTCACTGATAAGTTATCATTAATCTGTGTGCATTTGATACACTATCTTCATTGCCATATAAAATATTGTGTTTATATTGCGTTTATTATAACCTATATTGCGATTTTTAACACTAGCAACATTGTACAAAAATTGTTTCCAATATTAATGTTTTTATTATACTGTATGATCGTGACCGAAATTATAAACAGCGGAAGTTTGTCCGTATGTATGTATTGTTTTTTCTTTATGTCTCGGTATTGCCATATTAATTATATAAAATAATTTAACAAGGAATAATATGACAGTTGAATTAAGTTTATATTACCTAACTGAAAAGATTTTGATTAGTGTTTTTAAATTAAAATAATATTTTTATTATGAAATAAACGTATCGAAAATAAATAATATAAGTACTATTGTCAATGAAATTCTGTTGTAACAAACAATAAACCCAGCTATTAAATTTCAAATACAACAAAATTAACCCTGAAATTGGTTTCGAGAACTAATTTGTTATGCGTCTTGCTTTCCAATAGATCGACCGATTCTGATACTGTTGTGAGAAAAGCCGTTTAAAACTGGATTTTGGGGGAAAAAGGTACCTTACTTTTACCGTCATACCACATCGGGTAGAATTTATAGATATTTATCATAAAGCTACCTTATCTCTGTAGAAAGTGCCTTCCGAAAGGGTGGTAAATGATGTTTTATAATACCATGACGATTCGAAAGTGTTACTATATGTAGCCTAGTGGAGTAAAGATATATGTACATTTGACTTTGGTTTACGTTTGTTTACAAATAACTATGATAATAAAAGTTAAGGAACACTTAAATTTAAGTGTAATTACTCTAGTCTAATTCTGTAGGTTTACGATATGTAATAATATATCTGCGTTATTTTTAACAATTAAATGTTTCTTACTGACTGAAGATGATATTTGTTTATATAGAATTAATAAAAACTTTATTATCCATATTTATTACATACAAAATAAAGGAGGTTTATAAATTATATGGAGTTGCGTCCTTACGTTGTTGAAATAATAATTTAATCTTATAAGAGCAAAATGAGCTAATTATCTATATAAGTATAGTAAGTAACAAATAGACTTTGAAAACATATACAGTTAATTATGGCTCGTAAATGCGACAGTTAGGAGGAAGTTACCAAATTTGTCTCAATTGTTTTGACTCATTTCCGCAACAACTTTACATCCATTGACAAACAATGTACTTTCACTGACTTCGCATAATATAATATTTAATCTGCATATAATATCTATCTAGTCTTTTACTCGTACAGTCTCTTTTAAATAATGTGTACATTATATTTACTTAAATATTCTTCTTAAGTGAATACCTAATAGTGTTTTTTGACGTAAGATAATTATTGGTCGGTCAGGATAAGTGTCCTGTGAGGGACTTAGGAAACGTTCGTTTATTAAAGAATCACACATCCTTGCGATCATTCCATTTTCTATACAATAACTTAACTATTATCCAATTAGCTTTTCAACTTCGCTCTATACAAATTACACGAGACCTTAATCCAGGTGATATTTATCCACTGCTAAGATTGACTCCAATTGACTCAATTAGATAACTATCTCAGAAAAACTCGACGTCACGGATGACGTAACATAAAAACCGAACGCACCGGCCCGCGAAAATAATCCGATCGAATTCTTGGAGACGACAAATCTTAACAACTTTCACGCTCTTGAAGTCAGCCGAGCCGGCGTTTTGACATTGCCAACTAGAACTTACCTTTAACGAGGCGTTGGAGGATGATCTCCTTGTGTTCTTGCGTGTGGGGTTCGCCGATGACGGCCAGTAGATAGCATCCCGTGAGAGGGCTCGGGGGGGGCACGGAGGCCGATACCTCCGTCCCCAAGGACAGGGACCTGTCCTCGTCGTGGTCCATCGCCGACGGCGGCGCCGGCCCGACTGCCGACGGATCGCCCAGGAGAAAGCGAGGCACGACCGCTCTGAACGAGAACTCCGAACAGAATGAGTCTGGGAGCCGTGGCGGTGAGCGGCTTGCGCGCGCAAACATCGATTGCATGCGCACCACGCAGACGCGCCGGCGACACGACCAACCCTCTAACTTTCCTTCTCGCCCCACCGCTGGCTCTCCCCGTTAGTGAGACAAGGATGGAAGGTTAGGGCGGATCGGAGGAGCCTCTAGGTTGATCGACGCACACGTGATCTGCATTGCGTCTAAGCCTGGCTGAATCCTCGCTCAGCTGTTCGATCGATATTATAATCATCACCGCTCAGTGCGGATGCCACAACAAACATCCAACGTGTGATGATCATCGGATGACATCCAAAGGACAATTAGGGCTGTCACATGCGCACTCGCGAAGGTCATTGTATTGATATTTCGGCCTGCGCAAGCCCTACCCAGACCCAGCATAGTTAGGATTCCTTTTTTCGTCCTGCGTAATAAGATGGCACATACAATAAGTATATGGAATAGTATGCCTATATAATTATAATTGTGTCTATACCTTATACGTGTCTCGTTTAGAGCAGTTTAAATACATACTCGCTTGTAAGAACGTTAGACACTACAAGGTATATTTTGTTAAGAATAATTATCAAAATAATACTTCCTTTAAAATACCTAATGGAAAAAAAATATGTATGGAAAAAAAGGGTATATGTTATAAAAAATAGGTAGTAGTTAAGTTAAAACGATACGATATACTAAATCGCTCTTACGATATCTATTTGAAGCTTATATTAAACTTAAAGTCAATAGATCTCTCTGTTCTAATGACTAACTACTAGTTTAAATAAACCCTTATTGTTCAAAGTTCATAGTTCAGGTTACTTCTTATGTATCGATTCCTGAATCGCGCTTACGATATTCGCGACTTAACATATTTAAACGACTTCGAGTTAGAGATTTGACAGATCGACGATCCCCTTAGCATTGAGTAAGGTCACTTTTCTCTTTAATTATAATTTCTGTAAGTAACGAAAGTAAGTTTCTTACGCCGGTTCTTCTCGCCGGGTTAGTTCCCGAACCGGTGGTAGGCACCATGTAGACTTTCTGAAGGTATCAGATTCAAATTTATTCAGAATAAAAATAATTTCTTTCTTCAAAGTAAGTAAGTACGAAATTATAAACTAAATAGTACTCAAAACTAACAGTGTATTAAACTTAAATGAAAATAAACATGAGTAGCACTTATATTAAGCATAATTATAGATAAGATACGTCTGATAGCTTGTTCATATCATGCCCAATAAAGCGATATATAACTCATTGAATTTCTCTACCATACGAACCTATATAGATTTCTAAATAATTTTTTTTTTAAATCAATAGCTTAAGTGTTTCTATTTCCAAAGGTTACTTGGAAGTGACAGTCTGTCAAACAATAAGGACGCCTTATGTCAAGCAATAAGTTAATAATATATTTATTATTAAAATATTAATTAAATAAAAGACAGACAGACAGACTTACTTAAGCATTTATAATATTAGTATGGATTGAATTATTTATTGCTCGTATCGGTGTTTTCCGTAACTTAAAAATTACTGAGTATAATATAATCATTTTGTAATTTTGTTACACTTGTATAAAAATCAATCGCCAAATGCGTTGATAAGTGTATAACTTCAAAACAGCTGAGTCGATTTAGATTTTTTTTGAAGTAAAAAGATGGTTACAGGTAGGATAAATACAACGTAAACGAAGTCGCGTCAGAACAGCTAGTTTATTTTTAAACCCAGACACTTCATTAAAGTACAAAAAATTTTAACAGAACTCATTAACAGTGAAGAAAAAGCGTGTTTCAGGACTTTTCTTTGAAAGTTAGCGAGAGTTTCGTCTTTGAAACATTTTTAACGTAAAAAGAACCTTAATTTGTCGGCTTAATTTTCAAAATTTTACATTGTTCTTTGACGACGCTCTTAAAATATTTTTAACAGACCTTGAAGAAAAGGAGTGAATTCAATTATCGTTATTTTTTTTTATTTTTATTAATATACTCTCCCGGATCATAGTCCGGGATCATTTTTTACATATTTGTTTTCTATTTATTATATTCCATTACATATAAATCAATTAATCGTTCAATTTAGCAATATGTTTTTATTTTAAGACTATTAAATCTGTCACCTTGTTATTCCTTTTATTAGAAGCCTTTGCAACTGTATATTGAAAAAACTAATTTAAAAATACCGAATTAAAATCAGGTGTGTAGTTTTATAGATTTTAGCATACATAGGGACAGACAGAAAAAAGCGACTTCGTTTTATACTATGTAAGGATAATGATTTTCTTGATTAAATGAGTTATTACACTTTTTTAAATTCCAATAGTCCTAAGTATAATAGTCAGTCTTATATATTTTTTATTTATATAGGCAACATATATCTATTTTCATTTGCCACCAAACCTACCGCGGCACCAATTACGAGAGCTATGCCTACCTGCAAATTTTACAAAACGGGTCTAATAAATAATTGGTAGTCAAACACACACACACATAATTTAGTGAACATTCTTATTATTATTAGTATTGTTTTCATCC
>JADANM010007051.1:816425-832140 GCA_026213755.1 Eurema hecabe | reverse complement strand
ATGATAAATTGCCTTTTTATTCTTATTGTACTCCAAATTTAGGGCGTGATTCTTGTACTTAAATCACCTGTGTCATACCTCCATTGAGCACAAAAGCCTTGGGAATAAATTCTATCCTCGATTGAATTCGTCACGTCTGCCTGAAGGAAATATTGAATAATATATACCGATATTGTGGGATTCCTATTCAGCATAAAGACTATTCATCGCTCTGTTATCTGTTCCGTTGACGTGGCTGTACATACCGGGATAAAAAAATCCTGCGTAGTAAGCCATGGTTTAAATTTTAGCCCAATACATGTAGTAGTTTCTACGTTAGAGTGTTAAAAATTTCAAAATTCTTGTAACAATGCTGGGCTATTAGCCTTATGCTTTAATTGTTGGAAACTCCTCAAAATTTAACAACAATTACCAAATCTTATATCCCTTGATTTACTTTTTTAATAGTCTATACCAGTTGTCCAATCTGACATTAACGAATCCAACCTAAATAATTTTGAAGCAGCTTGTTGTATTGAGCAAGATTGAGACACGACCAATCTGTTTAATTATTTAATAGATATGTACTAACAGACGAATGCATTATTATTACTTAACAATGCTTTAAGCTGCATGATATAGAAGACGGTGCAACAGTCTTCTTTTAACAAAAGTCTACTAGGCCTATCCACTTCACTGAACCATTTGATCTCTCTCATTTACTACCTCAGCAAGTTCCTTGAGGAATAAATTCTCTCAATAGAATATCTGACTGAATAGGATCAGAATATCTCAGTGAAAATTCAGTCGATATTGCGCCGTACCTAGATGCCTGTGTGAACAAAGAACTAGTCAATGCTTTGTTGCCGATGTCTGGCCATTCAGTTCTAATGATATCACTAGTGTTATTCAATCGTGTGTTTCTTTCGCTATTATGAGGTGCTGTGACATTTAGAAGATTCTTCTATGTGAGTCAAGGTAAAGTGGCTTTGATAATTATTGAAGGTATTCGTTTCGCTAATGTAGTAATATCGTATAGTCAAATATCCGAGCCAATTTACCGTTTACTGATTTAACTACTAGATTACTATTGAGAGTAAAAGAAGTTTTACTGATAAATGTGCAATGATAGTGTTATCCTTCAGAAAAGTGTAAAGCAATGGCATGTCATCACAATAGTTATAGGGTCATCACTTCATTGAAAGGGGAAATCCGCATAGCATCAGCTTCGAGGAATAGATCAAAGATTACGTCAGACTTCTGCTGACCAAAACTCTTTTGTTTTCCGTCTCACCGCAGCGGGTAGGGCAACGTGGGAACCTCCTCAGACACTTCTGCGAAGTATAAGTAATAGGTATAAGTAATAGGGGTTTCTCTTATCTTTTTATCAACTTACATAAATCTACTAGCCCTGGAAGTCTCTAGTATATTTATTGATATTAATTTATTAATTATATACATTACATTAATAGTATAAATAATACACACTGCAAAAATTGTTTTAAATATTTATTATTCCTCGTGCTACTATTATTTAAATAAAATTCTATAATATTAAACTTATTTTGTATTTAAAGAGTTCCAGCTTAAAAGATCGTCTAAAATAGATATCATCAATGGATTGCCTCCCATACGTTTTATCTGTAACAGATTATAGCAACATTAATCAAAGTCAGCCTAACGTGTGAACGGCTCTATCCAAATTTATGAAATTTTACTTATGTGTAGAACAATACTTATTACTAACTACTCATACAAATTAATAATATAATATGTATGTTCTAAAGTCCAAATTTGATAATATTATTAGTAGTTAGTAGGATTTATTAACACATGTGCTAAATTTCGTTACCAACTAAATTTCATCAAAATCGGTTCAGTAATTTTCGATATAAGCCATATCATACATCAATTAACTTACCTGCTGGCGTAGTTGTTGATCTAGGTCTACTAATATTTTCCTAGAGTACTGGAGGCTGCCAATCTCTTCCAATAGGGCAACGCAGTGCCTTTTTAAAGCTATGTCTTTCGTTCGTTGTTTTAATATATCTGCTTTATATATTAAGGCGATAATTGTTTTAATATTCTATTTGAAAATAATATGAGGCTTAACGTATAAATAACTTAGGTTATAAATAACTTAACTTATAAACAACTTTAAAACAAAACATCATTTCGAATTGATATTTTTGATAAATCGTTGTCCTATAGCCAATTGTCACTTGTCAAAGCGACATGGCTCGCTCATGCGTTACGGCCTACAGAAATAATAAAAAGAAGGCTTTTGGAATTGGATTGGATAAAGAATGATGTAAATTAGGATCGGAATTTGAGAGGAATCAAAAAGACGAATGCTTGAAGTCATTTTTATAAAAAAATGTCTTACAATCATATATTACTTATCAAGAAATACATTACTTATTGGCCTATAGAGGTCTGTAGTATCTTGACTAATTAAAAGCATTATAATTTTTTTTTTCACGAAAAAAAACCCACTTCAAAGTAAAAAGCAAAAAATAAATTTGTTTCGCACAAAGTAAGACATATTTTCATTTATTAACACATGTGCTAAATTTCGTTACCAAATAAATTTCATCAAAATCGGTTCAGTAATTTTCGATTTAGGGCATATCATACATCAATTACCTGCTGGCGTAGTTGTTGATCTAGGGCTAATAAAATTATTTAATAGTTATTGTATAATGTTCGAAGTCTGATCCAAATACAACAATCTATACAATATAGATTTAACCATACAAATAGTTATTGTTATAATTAGTGTTGAACTTTCTAACATTAAAAAAGGATACTTAAAATGGCTGCTCTTTTCATCGCATTGGAGTTATTGACTGCGTGTATAATAGGGAGTGTGAACTTGCCGTCAGTCAAGTCTGTGTAAAACTCATCGCTAGAAATCTGTAAGCACAAAAATGTATTACCTTCAAGTCATTATTTTAATTATAATTCTTTTTTAACCGACTTCAAAAAAAAAGAGGTTACTCAATTCGACCCTATGTTCTTTTTTTGTGTTATGTTTGTTCGCCGATAACTTCGTCGTTTATGAACCGATTTTGATGATTTTTGTTTTTGTTGGAAAGAAGATGTCTCCGAGGTCGTCCTCGGTCGATTTTAAGAATATCAGGGTCTGATGATGGGAAATCAGAGAAATCGAGGGGAAGTCGGTGCCAAGTAAAACAATAACAGCTGTTAGTTTGGTTAAATCGATATTGTATAGATTGTTGTAGCATTTACTTGGTTCCGACTTCAAAATTATGAAATAACCATTAAATCATTTCTATATATACTAAATGAAAATGCGTATTACTTTGTGGGAAGCAAATTTATTCTTAGCTTTTTAGTTTGAAGTCGGTTTATCTTTTGTTAAAAATTATTTTATTTGAGTAAATACTTAAGTTACCTGTCCAGGACTCCCTTCTAATACCTAAAACAGATTATATAAATGATTATAGGTGCTGGGAATAAAGCCGATTTGATATTGAATTGTTTTTAATTGAATGCTATTATTATTATTTATTGAATAGTTTTCTGTTAATAATTATATTTTTTTAGGTTTATATTTTAGTTGTGTAACTGTCTTTTACATTACATTACAATTCTTTTGACTAATTAGTAAATTACATATGACGTAAATCTAAGAACGTGTTCAGTAACTCTTATACTTAGTTTTTGTTAAGGCGAAGACACTTAGTTCATGTGTTCTTTGTACGCGGCACTTGTCACTGCATTTATTTGTCACTATAAACCACTACACTAACTCAAACGGCTTTATTTTAGTCTTCTTACTATATTAGTAACGTTTTTTTATTTTATTTTACCTACAAGTTTTTCTTTATAATATGAAGAGGAGAGACGAGCTGGACGCACTCCTGATGGCAAGAGTAACGCCAGCCCATAGCCAATGCAGTGCTACCCGGAACTTTCCGACGCTCCCCACTTTGAGTCGTCAGATGTTAAGACTCATTAGCCCAGTAATCTCGCTGGCTACAGTGCCCTTAGTTAGTAATAGTTAAATTCTAAAGTTGTTATACATTAACATGTAATAGTTTATATGTGAATATTGTATATCATATACTGGCTTTGCATAGCAGTGTTTTTTTATACAATGAAATGTTTGAATGTCTTGTGTGTAAAGCTGTTGGTATCTCTAAATTAATAAATAAAATAAAAAAAAACATCAACTTCAAAATAAAAAAAGTAAAAAATGTACTTAAAATAAACATTTACCTTCGGTACCATAATGTTGCAATAATCGTCTCTTAATTGCAAGTAATATCCCATTGATTTCCCGAATTCTATATAATTCGTTTTATTATCACTTAAAGCTTGCATCAAGCGTACTGCTAGGAACAACATTCCCGTAGTTTCTGAAAAAAAAATTACTTCGTTATTCCAATATATAAAGGTTTTAATTTAAAACCTTATTGGTATAAAAATATCAATGAGTAACTTAAAATTATGTTATTTATGTCTTAAACAAATAAAAGGAAAAGATATGCATAGATTTCCACAACACAGGGAAACCTTCTGTAGAAGCTGTGCAAATTCAAATTTTGTACCGTTTCTAAATAAATGTATTTAAATCTTAAATCTTATTTAGATTGAAATCCTACTGAACTACAGCATACGAACTTATAGGTATATGTCACCGGAAAATAACAAGAACCTCAACCAATCAGAGCGCACATGGCGTTTGGTTATTGCTTACGTATTATTTTACGCGTGAGTTCGGTCAGTTTATAAATTTGCGAAAATGTGTTCGTAAAATAACACAAATTAATTCCTGTTTAGAATCCTACGAATATATAAATTTGCTGTTCTTGTTATCTTCCGGTGACATATACGAGTATAGCACTAAATATACTTCTCCGCTTTATGTATTAGTTATATAAAGTCCAAAGACAAATATGCATATCATTATTTAACGTGTAAGCATTACAACAAGACACCAATAGATTTAAAACAAAACCCCGACAATTTATTTTTGACAAAATTAAGTAAATTGCTTAATAACGAATGCTTCTACTGTATTAAGACTTTTTTGTTGATTTATGCTATGATGTAATTGTTATTATGTAACAAATCTATAACTAAACCTGTGTATTTCTTATAAAAAGAAAACTTTTGTTTGCTGAATAGAATGCGGCTGAACGTATAACAACACCTATTAGAAACATGTTTAAATGGAAATATATTTATGATTTTAACCGACTTTAAAAAAGGAGGAGGTTCTCACGTTGGCTGTATGTAGGTATAATTTTTTTTATGATTCACCGATATTTTCGAAGAAGTCGGTTTATTTTTTGTTAAAAATTATTTTATATGGTAAAACTTTTGTCTCGTCATAGTACTTCAAAACAGCTATACCAACTCACTTTGCTGTAAAGCCTCCCTATATTCGTCTTCAGTAGGACATATAAAATTATCGCGCCAGTAAATCTCCTTGCCCTGCCCTCTGCATAACTCCAAAGACTGTTCGGTATAGATCAAAGTACCCTGAAATATGAAACAAATAAATATTTATTTACAAGCTTTTATCCTCGGCTTCGCTTGCATTGAAAGAATTTAATTAGTATCGGAATTTAAAAAGCAAATAATGTTAGTTGTAAAAAAAAATCCTTTCCCACTAATATTATAAATGTGAAAGTTTGCGAGAATGTATGTTTGTTATTCTTTCGTAAAAACGGCTGGACCGATTTAGTTGAAATTTGGTATGTAGATAGGTGATATTCCCGGTATTGCCCGGTATAAAGCTCGGGACATTGCTAGTTTAATGCCGGACCACAGAAACGCAACTTAAATTTAAGGACAACTTAAACCGGTCTGATTTTTCAGTTCGCCATACAATTCTGTCAAAATTACGAGTCTTAAGGCGTGCTTAAATTTAATTTGCATATGAGTATTTGGCCGTAAACTATATAAACTAAGCACATTAAAATTATCCTCAGTTCAAAGGCCAAAATCATTTTAAATTCATAATAATTTATTCAAAAGCATATTATAAATGCCTTTACGTGCTTGATGTGTGCGGATAAATTTCGTTGACCTGTGACCATACGCGTACGTGTACGTCATTTAAAATTCACTGTTAGCCTAACTTCGGCAACCCTATATCAGTAAAATTGTATTTCTCACTATGACAGATTAATATTATGTATTTACTTGGGATTACAAGGAAACACGCAGATCACTTCTATCATTTAAATGATCGACAACCGACTGCTCCGTGTGATGGAGGATTCACATATACATTCGTATTAGTTACATCCAAATACCCAACAACTAACTAATAAACATGCTTAAGAACCGAGTTCATAATGATGAAAGAATTTTTGAAATTCGACAAGTAGTCTTAAAGCAATTGTAAATTGTCTTCAGTCTGGTTTAAATGTACCTATGTGCTTCAAAATAAATGTTTCTTTCTTTCCATAGGATGGGAGCTACAGATACCCCTGAAGAGTTTTTTCTATAATGCACGAGGAAAACGAGCAGGGGAGCCACCTTATGGAAAGTGGTCATCGCCGCCCATCAACACTAACAGAGCTTGACAGCTCTGGAGTGGATTGTCATCCAAATATATTTTAAGACACGCACTATGGAGCCAAAGGCTAGTATCAGACGTATTTAGTAGGTCACCCTGGATTCTTAATTGCACTATCAACTAAACATCAAGTGCAGAAAATACCTGGGAATGAATACCAGTGCACCCTTCGAGAAGTTTACCTTCAGTTATAATTACACCCCGCAATAGTAAATAATGATCAAGTATGGTTAAATATGTTCCCTTCAGCCTGATGGTCCGACGACCTGAAGAAAGTTGCAGGCTGGGATTGGATTCGGAAGGCGGAGGACACACCCTGAAAGAGGCTACGTCCAGCTGTGGATGCGAATAGACTGAGATGATTGATTGATGGTTAATACCTGAGGATGGAAACTCGTACAACTTTCGAGGGCCTTGTAAAATACCAAGAAAGCAGTGTTCATGGTCCAAGGAACACCGTACACACATTGGGCAGACGGGAGACCTTTCCTCTTTTCGTTACCATCCTTTATATCTTCAGCTCTGCAAAGAAAGATGTCTGGTAAATAAACACGTCGATATACTTAAAGGTATTTCATTATTGTACCCTTTTTTCACTATGGAACCTTAAAATTTCTTTGTAATTTATTTGTATCTCGAAGCTAATTGTAGAGTATTATTTATTTCACAAATTGTCATGAAAAAACTAAACTTAAAGATTTGCAGCTAGTTACAATTTCGAATTTCAATTATAAATATAAAAATAAATTAGGTTTGCTGGTACCTTCTTAGTTTAAAACTGTGTTACCGACACCTACACCTAAATTAGTAGAAACAAAATTACCAATTCAATTAATATATCCGATGCGGTCATAAAAAATCTCAAAACGATTTGTTTATTTGTGAATTTCCCGAACAATTAGTGAAATACTGTGAGAACAATTTATTAATGCTCAATTATAATATTATTAATTTAGCCTAATTGGTTCCCTGCATAACTTATCACATTTCAAATAGAAAATATCATAGTACTTACTGTGGAATTTTTTAAACGTTATTACGTAACATTTAAACGTTAAAGTTATCGTTACGCAACTGCGTGACCCACCGTAACGTTTTTTTTTATAACGGATACGTTAATGGAAAAGTAACGTTATATTTAAGTGGCCGTTAAAATCAAGTTTAAACGAAGTTAACTCATAACTGTTACGTAACTGTTTAAAATTTGTTTGTTTAAATAATTAGTATAATTTGAAGTTCTTGCTAAAGTAAACTATTATAAAAATAATGAATTAATTACAGAACGAATAAATTATAAATAAAGCAACATTTAAAGAACATTTTGTTACCAACCGACTTCAAAAAAAGGAGGAGGTTCTCAATGCGACCCGTATGTTTTTTATAATACCATTACGATTCAAAAGTGTTACTATATGTAGCCTAGTTGAATAAATATATGTTTGACTATAACAACGTACAAAGTCAATGAATCCTGGTAGACGTCCATGATGCTCATGATTTCCGCCATTTTGTTATCTGGAATCTGCAGCCAATGATTGAAGGCGTCGGCTATGCGCTTGCGCAGGGTTTTGCTCGAGACTTGCGTCACATGGTAGTATGGAATAAGTAGCTCCTGAAATCGAGTATTATAGAATGCTAATTAAAAATTTTAAACTAGCGACCCGCCCCGGCTCCGCTCGCATATATTATGCATGTATCGTACATATAAACCTTCCCCTTGAATCACTCTATCTATTAAAAAAACCTCGTGAGAAACGATTGAGTAGTTTTAAATATTGAAACATACATAGGGATATAGGGACAGAGAAAGCTACTATTATTTACTACTAATTTATACTATGCTGTGAAAAGGTTATCAAAGCGAACGGTTTTTAAGATTTTTAAATTTAATAAAGAAAATTAAAAAATATGTATTATTTCATTGTTTTATAGGTATTTTCTAAATTGAAATAGCTATTCTTAATTACAATAATAGAAAAATAAAACTTTCGTACATTTAGTCCCAAGCTAAGCAGAGCTTAATTAAATTAATTATTAACACTTATTTTTTAAAGACATACATATAAAACATGAACCTAGAAAGATACGATTTATTTTTAATGTGGAATAGAATCAACAACCCTTTTGAGGCAGTTGTGTTCCCACTGCACCACGCCGACGTCACTCTATAGGTATGTATTAAATAAACTTCACCTATTTTATCACTTATAACATAAAAAGAGCTATATCTTTTTTAATGAAATTCTCTTGCTTGCTCTTAAACTTTAAGGAGAAGTTGAACGCGAGTGAAATTGACACAGTTTTTAACAGAAACTGAACTGATCAAAAATTTCAAATTTCAAATTCAAACATTAATAATTAATTTTTATCTCACGTAAACATATCTAATATAAAATAAATAAAACAATTTTAACTTATTACCTAATTAAATTTAAAATAAAAATGAATTGGAACTTACGTCTTCCAAATATGTGCCGCCTTCGACTACCATTTTTAAATGATTTTAAAATTTTATTTAATAAAAGTATTGACACCTTGCGTCTACCACGGTATGTCAAAGAGTAAAACGATAATTATGTGTATGTAACGGCCAACTAACTTAAACAGTCGTTTAATCAACAGCCTAGGATATACGGGTTTTTCCAAACTGACTAGCTCATTCTTACTGCAGTTCAAACTAAATGCAAAAGATTAGATATTTCGTTTTTGAGTATTTATGGTGCAAAAAGGGGTCAAATAAAACACGAAAACAGCTAATTGTGGTCATTAAATATTTAGCGAAGTTTAGGAGGAGACATTGTTATTTAAATAAGGAAACTTTAGATTTTTGTAAATAAACTTATAAATAATTGTTCTGTTATATATCAATTTATGCAGAAATAGCAAAGAATTGTTCTGTTCCTAGCTATGAAGCGTTTCTTTCTTTCTATCTTATATTATGGCATTAGCGTGTAGCTTTTTGTCAATGTCAATGTAATAAGAGGCAACGTGGTCAAGATAAAAGTCGATATGAGTCAAGTAAAATCGTCATCAAGTCGTCTTTAGTCCAGTCAGTAAGTCGTTTCGTTCTGCCCTTCGTAAAGTGATGGTGAGCTTTACGAAGATCCTCGACGAATCTTGGAGCTTGTTAGCTAGTTTACTGCATGATACACTATCACAATCATACATTAAATCACTTTATGCACCAAAAAAGGAATATTCAATCGAGATTACATATAGACGCCGCACGATTCCCGCCAAAAACTCGGCAAAATCCTTTAAAAAATATATTATTGCATAGACTTAAAACGCATAGACTGATTGTTCCTTTTATATCGGTCCGCTGTAAGTAAAGCCAAAACAGTATTTACGTGGGTGTAAAAAGCACGTTCTTATACTCGATCACACGCACACAAGCCCACCAATTATAATTTATGTAGACGTAAAGAAGTGACAATTGTTATATGAAAGTCCACGCGGACGGAGTCGCGGGTAACATCTAGTTTCGTTATGATATAAGAGATTACATTGTATGTTTGTTGTTCTTTCACAGAAAAACTACTGAATAGATTTTCACAAAATTTGACATGTAGATAGATTGGTCGCTGAATTAACATATTACATACATACCATCCCGTAATTGCCATAGGAACAGAAACTAGGCGGGCAAAACCTCGGTAGGTGACTTGTGTAGACTATAAACCAAGAAAATGTACAGAAATGACATTATTATTATATAATTAGGATTATAAAAAACCTAATAACTGCTAGACAATAACATTTCCTATCTTTGTTTATTGAATTTAAAACGATGGTTATAAATCATTTCTAATGAGTAATGACACATGTTGTATGATACATTGTTGTATGATGATTAAATTAAAAATGCATGTTAAATATCCGTTTATTCAATTTTCCTTGTTCCGTTATTTCTATTAATATGTACATAAAAAAGTCTATGCTACATACAAATATCAATTTAATTTTTTCAGCGTGCTTTCGAATTAAATCCTTAGTATTTTTATATTATGTATACCTACTAGCTGTTGCCTGCGACCCCGTACGCGTGGACTATCATATAAACTTTGACCCAAATAATCCATTATAACCCATTTTTTCCAGTTAAAAAGTAGCCTATGTTTTATCTCAGGCTCTTGACCTTCTGTGTACCGAGTTTCATTACAATTCGTTCAGTAGTTTTAGCGTGATGGAAAGAGGGTTACTTTCTTATTTATAATACTAAGTATGGATTATTTTTAATACCTTTTAAATATTAAAATAAAATAAAACTGCGTAACCTATATTCATGCGGTTTTAATATATTGACTTCAAAAGATAGGTTTAGGTATGATTTATGCATTATGTATAGGTCGCGTCATTCATGTTTAGCACTGGACGAGAATAGCTGCGCATCGGTAGAATCGCGCTCGTAATTGACGTATTGGTGCGAGAAAAACAACACGACTGGGACAACCAATCAACGCTCGCGCACCGACGATCACGCGCCCCGCGCGCCGCGCCTTTACCTCGATACCATATTTTTTACTTCTGCACAGGTTTAGTTTAGCGCTAAAGATTTGTAACGCTACTTATACCTATGCGTGCGAAGCCGGGAGAGGTCGCTAGTTAAAATATATATAAAAAACAATTGTAGTAGGTATATATTAAAACCACCAAGTGACAAATATATTTTACTAAAAATGTATAAAAAAATAATTATAGATTAAAAAAAGGTAACGTCAGCATATTAGTTTCGGCTGCTAGATTGTAAATTTTAATGTTGAGAATAAAATATTCCGTTGTTTATTGGAACAACACATAAACATTACGAGAATTTTGTTTATGAGATATCCTATGAGTGCTTCTTTGACGAGGGAACTAGATTTTTTTTTTCTTTTGATAAAATAATATTTTTATTTCTGTATTTTCGTGTTCCAAGTAAGTAGATCGTCCAAAGCAGCTGTCATAAGAGGATTTCCACCGAGCCGCTCGATCTGCAATTATAATAACGATTTTCAATCTCGAAAAAAGGATATATATAGCTTTCACTGACGACTGCTTGGTGAAGTGGTAACCTTTTGTGCCAAGGGTTTCGGGTTCGATCCTGACATATATTTGTATCTCTCCTGGGTCTGGTCAAGACCAGACCTAAATACATACATATACATAGCAAGCTATGTATATGTATGTATTTACATAGGAAGATAAGGTATAATATGTAGGTAATTTATCCGTTATCTAGTAGCCATAGCTCAAGGTCTGCTTAGCATGGTTCACAAATTATGGTAGGTAATAGATATGCCCCGAGTAACACTTGCCGAGTATTGCACGGCTTAATTTTATTTTAACCGAGTACTCGGCCGAGTAACTCGGTTCAATGAAATTCCCATTTTGCGTGTAAACACGTACAAACAGGCCTAGTTTTCCAATTATGTATAGCACTAGAACGCATTATGCGACATAATGATAAATGTTAAATGTTTCAACAGCTATTGTCGGCTCACGTTAATACACCCCTCACCCCGGGCCCCGCCCAAACCTTCCAACTACCAGTCGCTTGATTGTTTGCAAACAGACACGTCACGTAACACGTTGCACGTCATAATAGATAAATAATTTAAAAAGTTTGTTAGCACTCTTGTTTTAATTATATCTACCTAAATATATTTCTTTTCTTAAACAAAATATACTCGTTATCAAATATTCGGCCGAGTACGAGTATCAAAAACCCCCCGAGTACGCCGAGTACCGAGTATCAACCGAGTACTACACCCATCTCTAGCAGGTAATAATAATACCACGGGACGTTGTTGTAAAATATTTAAATAATATAGCAACCGCTACTAATGCGTCGAGATCTGAATCGCGCTTATGATATTTGTTCTAGACTTAACATATTATTTTAAGGAACTTGCCGACATCGAACCATTAGAGCCTAACGGCCTGTCAGTTGTGCTGACATGAAAAATTTTAGAATTTTAAGGGTTGTAGGGTATAATTATTTAATGAATCTAGAAATATTTAAAGATATGTTTATTTTAGTTTCAGTAAATATTATAAATTAATTTCGAAATATTAATTTAATGTTAAAATTGCATTGACGTCAGAAAGCACGTGAAGACAATTAAACTGTCAATTTATGAAATATCTAAGATAATATTTTCGTTACAAAAAATAATACTTTTTAAAAAACATCTCACGTTTCGATACTTGAGTAAAATTGTCAAATTAATTATCATTTTATTTAGGGTCCCCGTTTTGTATCAATTCTACAAGGTACTAAGAGACTTATGTTCGAGCCTGAAGAAAAATATTCTCTTCCTAAAAACAATTTCTAATGAAGTAAATTAAAAAAAAAATAAGTAAAAATAACATTGTAACAAAGTTTTTAAGGTTATGTTTATAGTGTAAAATTGACCAAAATTCAAGGAAATTCTCAAACTCTGGCAACACACAGTTCGTAGACCCCTATGTTCGCTATCAGCTAATGAAAAATTATTTCTATCTCACTCGCACTTTAGTCGTGTTAATGTTGCAATAATACTTAGTTTAATGTTTTTTTTTCATCAAAATATAATATAGATATACTGCTCGTATATTTTAACGGGTTCAAGGATCCGACATAAGTTTGTTATCGTGTTTAATTAGAACCAAATACACCAATATTGCGTAATTAATGCAAAATAAAACAAACGATTTTCTCATGAATAGAGTTTTTGTAACAGTTGCGTCAAATTGAAACTAATGGTCCGTTCTAAAATAAATAATTATCATCAAATAAGTTCACCTCGTCGAAACTTCGAGATAACAATTATTAAAAAGATTTGGGAAGTTCCACCTTTTAACAGTCGGTTCAAAATTCAAAGATACGCTTATACATACTGTAGTTACGGCGATTTTTAACCGTTATTTTTTATCACTTACCACTTTTTTATAGAACACTTATTGCTCAGATTTTTTTTTTATTTAATTACAAATGTATTATTATACCTAGATAAATCCACTAAATTATCTCAAATTCAATTCCATAAACGTGGATTTTTGTCCAATAACAAGCTTTGCGTACAATGATGTAACGTCCTTTCAAATAATTAGTGAGGAATAGCAATTATAATTAAAATAATAATTTTTAAAAATAGAAAAACGAAATGAAAATTACTGGCTTGCTTTCTAAGACAGAGAGAGAAATACGTGCACGCACACACGGCTTACAACAACGCAAAAAGTGTCGTTACAACTTTTGGTCTTAAATTTTTTCATGTGCGATAAAGAACGTTCCAAAAACCTCCTCAATTACCCACCATCTTATTAAAAAAACAACTGCAAATTCTATTATTTTAATTGTGTATTAATAACAGTAATAAAGGATGATACCGGGGGTAGGTCTCTTTCGCAGGAGACCGACTGGGTGGGTACCCCCACAGTGCCAGACATTCTACCGCCTGAACAGTGATGTGAAAATGTCACTGTGCTCCGGTCTGAAGGGCACTGTAGCCAGCGTAATTACTGGGCCAATGAGTCTCAACATCCGATGACTCAAAGTGGGGAGCGTCGTTGTAGTGCACCCCTGTCTCTCTCCCTCGTCTCCTCTCTTCATATTATATAAAAAAAAAAAAATTATTTAATTTACCTCATCCCGTAGATGTCTGTCCAATGACAGCAGCTTCTGGCGCGTGTACTCGAGGCTGCCGAGCTCCTCCAGCAGAGACACGCAGTACCTCTTCACTGTTATGTCTTTAGTGCGCTGCTTTAGTATGTCTGAATTAACGAATTGGTAGGAAAATCATCGGAGACTGGAAGAGAGTCTATAAATGGGTTGCTAAGTTAACTCCAATTTTAAACTATAAAGTAGTGAGCCGAGCTGGACGCCCTCCTGATGGTAAGAAAAACGCCAGCCCATAACCAATGTAGTGCTACCTAGAACTTTGCTCCGGGCAGGGGTGCACTACACCGACGCTCCCCACTTTGAGTCATAAGATGTTAAGACTCACTAGCCAAGTACCTAATCTCTTTGGCTACAATGCCCTTCATTATTTAAACTTGTCTGCCATAAATTAATTAAAGTTTTGTTACACTCATCGTCTAAATACATAAATAAATACATTTTTAATTTATGGTGTTAGACCGTATTAAAAGGATACTAAAAATGGCAGTACTTTTGGTCAAATCTGGACTTTTCAAAGCATGTATAATTGGCAATGAAAATTTTCCTTCCGTCAGATCCATGTAGTAATCGTCTATTGGCACCTATAAAAATTAATTAGTATTAGTAAACAAATTCGACAGCAAAAGTTAATGAATATATTCAGGATTCTGAGCAAAAAAATGAAAAAATCTAATAAGTGTAAAGTTGTCTTTTAATTTTGCATAAACTTAATTATCAAAAAAGGAAAGACAATATTTGTTGGGCAGCTGTAAAAATAATTTTTTGAATCTCTAATCTCTTGAATTTTTTTGTTAATTAAACATGTAAGACACAAATTATTTAATTACTACCAAAAAGCAATCAATGTAACTCGTATGGTCCTTATTCTGAATCTATACTAATATTAGTATAAAGCTGAAGATTTTGTTTTTTTGTTTGTTTGAACGCACTAATCTCAAGAACTACTGGTTCGAATTGAAAAATTCTTTTTTTTATTGAATAGACAATTTATCGAGGAAGGCTTTAGGCTACATAACATCACGCTGCGACTAATAGGAGCGAAGATATAATGGAAAATGTGAAAAAAAACGGGGAAAATAATCCATCTTTGAGGGCTTCCTTTGCGCGCGCTTCGAAAACGGTTCAAGATACAAGAAATATGAATGAAAGAATTATTCCTCTTTAAATGATCTAAAAAAAAGTCCGCGACAGTATATGTCTATCTTCTAAGATTGACTCACTATAACATAATAATAGAAATATATCCGACGGGGACGAAGTCGCGAACAACAGCTAGTCTATTATATAAAAATGAGTCGCACAATGTGTTGGTTAGCATAACTTGATAACAGCTGAACCTATTTATATAATATTATTTTTAAATATTCCAGAATGTAGTAGGATGGTTTTTAAGCAAAAAAAATGGTAGGTATAGACTACTACTATAGGTTATAATTTTTTAACGTGAATGAAGTCGCGTTGGGCCAGCTAGCTAATTATGAAACAGGATAATTTTATCAAACTATCACATATATATACTATATATATTGTTA
>JADANM010007051.1:709558-754768 GCA_026213755.1 Eurema hecabe | reverse complement strand
CTAATTATTATGCCAACCATATTTAAAGCTGTCTAGTATTAGTATATAATTTACCATACTCAAAAGGTATGCATATAAATAATTGTAACTATGAATATTTAATTTAACTGATTAGTTATTACCTATATTTGTTTCAAAAAGACTGCCTTCATGCTCAGAGAAGGTCTGACCCCTGCCTTTGGCAGTATTTTGTCTTGCTTGCCGCAGTTTCAACAAAGCATCTAGTTTGACTAAGCACTTCTTGGCATCTATTTTCTTTCTATGCACATCTTTGAGAACCATATCTGCTTCTAATTTAGCTTCTTCTTCCTGAAGATAATAGTATTTTTTTTTATTATTTTATGCAAAATTTAAAAATGGTTAATTGCTTAAAACATGGTAGAACAGAGTAATATTTTTATACTTGATTTTTATTTTTAATTATTTCTTAACATGTTGTCAGTCAGCAATGTTAAGTACCTATTGCATAATTATTATGCTAGAAAAAGAACTAACCTGTTTGGCCTTAAGAATATCGTTTTTAATTTTCTGTAAATTCTCATCAATTTTTCTAGATCTTTCCTTGCTCTCTCTAAGTTTTTCTTCCTTTTGTGTTTTTCTCTCCTCACGCAATCTTTTTAAACGCAACCTCTTAGCTGTTCTTTTAGCAAGACACTTTCTAGCCAAATCCATATATGGCCCACTAAATTGTGATATCAATTTATCAATTGTAGCTTTTTGAGTAGAAATTATATTAATTTCTGCATTCCACTGGTCTTCTGTATACTTTTCCATATTGTCCTGTAATTCTTTTTGCTTTTCTTCTATTTGCTTTAAACTTGATGTTAGTGTGTACAAGTTTTCTCTTAAATCTCTAATGCTTATACTGTTTGGTCTATGTTTTGGGGTTGGAGTATTATTCAGTTGTTGTTCAAACTTTTTTATGAACTCTTGGTCAGAGAGGGGTGGTTTTTGGGCGAAGGGAAAAGGGCTGACTGGAGGTGGTGGCAGAACTGGTAATCGATTCGGATACTGATTTTGGAATGTAAAATTGCCTCCATAAAAATTGTTATAAAAGTTTCGATTATAAGCCATGATTGTTAATTAATTAATTAATAATACTATAATAAAAATATATAAGCTAGTTCTATGTTGATTCGGGCAGCTGGCTCTCTGCGTCTTTTAGGACTTGTTCGGCCAGTTGATATTCTTCGTTTTCTTTGAGGTCTTGCTCCGTTTCTAGCGTCGTTTTCAAATCCGCAAATGCTTTTACAAGTCTGAAAATAATTTCCATTAAACATTATAATATATTATTTAATGATATTACAGACATAATGTAAATTGATAATTTTATTAATTGTGTATCTGTTATTTTAGCGACCATAAATAAAATAAACACTCGGACCCTTAATAAATAAATAATAAATAAAATACAAATAAATAAATGTAGTCGGTCTTAATTGCAGCTATATAAATAGATCGCTAAACATAACCTTAACACGTGTGAAAACAAAGAAGTATAAAATTACAAGTAAGAGTAACTAGACGAGGCTACCATAATATAATACTCAGAGAAGTTGTAAATTTGTCATATAATCGACTTACCGTCTCTGACAATCAGGGACCATCATCAGGGACTCTTGTAAAACTTCCTCCTGCTTGCGTATATTATGTTCGTCTTGTCCTTCGTCTTTTATCTTTTGTATTCTATTCCTCTGTTGCTCAGCTTCCTTTTCGTAAACGACTTTTTCCTTAGCAATGCGTTTTACAACGCCAGTCTTAATTTTAATTTGCCTTATTCGGGGATCTGCCATTGTTGCCGCACGCTTGCTTTTGTTTTAACTTTTTTTTATCTGAAAATTTAAGTTTGTCAATGTCATGAGGTATGCCGAATGAATCATCATTTGACATTTAATTTTTTTTTTTTTCATTTGAAACTGTTATGACTTATGAGCTTCCAATATTTGACACGTAATGTGAAAATGTATAGTATAATACGTAGGTATATGGAAGACCGCTACTAAGTAATAAAATTACGCTTTCATAGTCTGAAAAGCATATTGAGAATTTCCTATTTTTCGAAATTTCAGTAGTCTAATGATTGATGATTTTATGAGAGGAGATACAATATGTGTATTCAAAGAAGAAAAAAGATTAGACGTATTATACATTAAAAAGTAGGTACCTATCTCATAATATAGTTCATCATGCATTACTTAGTAATTTTTTTAACTTAAAAACAATTTGAGAACCGATAAATTACTTATAAAAACACTTGATATTGGCATAATCTAATCTATTATCTTAAAAAGCAAAGATAAATCCTTCTGGTGTCCGTGTACGATGATGACGATTTCATAATATTTCTAAAAAATATGATGATTTGTTAAATCCACAAACCGATGCATGTTACAATAAGTTTTGACCTTTAGCTTGATATTTAATGTATCTAGATTGTATTTGTAAATTAGAAGTACTCCATTAACTGAAGTACCTACTTCTGATTTGCATTTGTTAATTAACAAATATTTATTACTGGCTGTTGCTTGCGATTATGTCCTCGTCGACTTCTAGTATGATTAACAAGTTACGAACAAATTTGATTTCCTTCCATAATTATCGTAAGTTAATCTTAGAACAGACATAATATAACTATTGCTGCTTTCCGAACCGGTAGTAAATGTTTTATAATACCATGACGATTCAAAAGTGTTACTATCTATAATATGTATAAAGATACTTTGACTTTATTGTCGTGGATTTAACTTGAAGAGGATTAATTCTCTAATACGTTTCTTTTGGCCTTTGGGTATCCTGAACGGTTCACGCACAGCATGCAAAGAAACCCCACAAAAGTGAATAATTTTCCCCGTTTTCCCAACATTTTTCCATGACACTTCGATCCTATTGGAGGCAGCGTGATGTTTTAGTCTAAAGCTTCATCTATTCATGGACTATCCATTTTTTATCAGTACCAGAATCGAACCAGTAGTTTCATACGTTATCTAAGGTTGCCAGATGAAAACTTATTAAATCTCTTGATGCGTTTAATTACCACATTAAAAAAGAGTTTTTTTTGAATACCCAGAGAGTTCTTTATCTAATAATTATGACTAATGATGCCGCGGAATTTGTTACTAGAAGGCTTAGATTAAGAAGCTGGATATTTTTCTAGAATCCAGGACAAAGAATGTTTTCTTATTTCCTGACAGTAAAAGCGGTCAAGCAATGATTCATTTGAAAATGAATCCCAAGTTATACCTATTTGTTGCCGTAAAAACATTACTAGCAGTGCAAATACTTAACTATGGATTAGAGATACTGTCAAAAGTTACTGTTTGAGATAAGATGCGATATCGAGAGTAATAAATTGATCTCTTTAACGTTATCGTGGACATATCTTCCTTAGTTCAAAATGAAGTGGCTTGTCCTGTTGGCAGGTGAGAATTTCGCTTTTATTTTAATAAGAAAAAGTATTACTGTGTTAAATTCTTAGATATTTGAAGAATCATCGACCTTCTTAATATTGGTGATATATTAAACATATCCTTTACCCACGTAGTTCCCGTTCCTGGGACAATACCGGGATATGTAAAGTATCCTATGGGTTAATCCAGGGTATCACCTATCTACATACAAAATTTCAACTAAATCGGTCCAGCCGTATTTTCACATCCTTCCTATTACTATTATAAAGGCGAAAGTTTGTAAGTATGGATGTATGGATGTATGGATGTATGGATGTATGGATGTATGGATGTATGGATGTTTGTTACTCTTTCACGTAAAAACTACTGAATGGATTTGAATGAAACTTTACCACAATATAGCTTATACATCAGAATAACACATAGGCTACAATTTTTGAGGATTGTAAGGGAGGAAAGGGAGGGTCACAGTTTATATGAAAGTCCACGCGAACGGAGCCGCGGGCAATAGCTAGTTAATAATATTAGTAGGAAGTATAGGATAGGACTATAAGGATTAAAACGTACTCTATATGCTTAACTTGAAGTTATATGCTGCAAAGAAATTGAATTATCTTAGGATATGTACTATGTATGTATATCATATAGTATCTGTGTATTGTTTGTACGTATTATATAACTATGAAATTTGTTACATTTCGCCGAAAATAAGTATTGTAATCTCTTTCTTTTCTTCTTTTTTCTGTGGTTGCCTGGAAGAGATCACTGAGTATTGATAAGGCCGCCAGTTAACATTATTTTCTGACTGTATTAAATACCTGTACCTAATGTTTTAACGAAGTGTAATAAATAAAAAAAATAATACTTAGTATTTTTATCTCCTAGGCCTTTCCGTGGTGCTGGCTGTACCAAGTCCACGCACCCTCATCGTCGAAGACCATAAAGAAGGCGGAAAAGTGATTGTAGCTCGTCCGCCTACCTGTACGTAAAGCGTAAAGGGTTAAGTGGTATTGGTCAGTTAGTATTATATATAATATGTTATGAAACGAGTATATTATGTAAAAATATTTGCAGAAACAAGCGCTGATTCCTCCGCCAAACTGCGCAGCAGTAGTAATGTAAAAACTGGTATATTGTTTGGATTTTATGAAAAATATTAAATAAAAAAATGCATATTATATATAGTGCTTAGCGCAGTCGTTACCGCCTTCTGAGTCGAAGAATCGTGGGTTCGTTTCCCACACTGAAAAATATATTTGTTAATTTCATGTACCTTTATCTTTTTGATTTTCGGGTGTTGATATGTATTTTAAATATCATCAAGTGTTTGGTAATTGATGCGTGTTTAAAGTATGTTTTTACGAAAAAAATTTAATAGTCAAAGCATATTACGTAATTTATCATAACACAAGTCTTATAAAGTAGATAGAGGGCGCTGTAGGCAAATAAGTATCCTGAGGTATTATTATTATTATATCTATACAAATATATAAAGCTGAAGAGTTTGTTTGTTTGATTGATCGCGCTAATCTCAAGAACTACTGGTTCGAATGGAAAAATTCTTTTTTTATTCAATAGACAATTTATCGAGAAAGGCTTTAGGCTACATAACATCACGCTGCGACTAATAGGAGCGAAGAAATAAGAATTAATGGAAAAACAAATCAACGGGGACGAAGTCGCGAGTAACAGCTAGTAAATTATAATATCGATACAAATACACATTATAGAGTAGTTTAATGAATAACATCGAAGCTTCTTTGTTTCTAGATTACGGACTTTTTATACAATAAGGGTGTAAACTAGGTTGAAATAAATATCATTTTAATCGTCGGTATGTATAAACTAATTCACACAATATAACACTACGCCCGTTTTGATGTTCATTGGTGGAAGGGGCACGAGCTCATACAGCTCAGAACACTCGACAAGTGGCCAATACAAAATAACATTATGTTTATAAACAGGCAAGCCAGATTTCGTCGGTCATATTGGCCGGAAGACAGCCCCTGATGACTCTGAAGTAGACTTCGATATCACCGGTATTTACTACGATGACATTGATGCCTACAAACTATCGGTGTCCTGGGATGGCCCAAGCGACAGAGTTTTCGAAGACTGCTTCAGTTTTGGCAAGTATTTTCTACTTTAACTATAGATTGATTTTTGTAATATTTTCACTAGTAATCTGAAACAGATTATAGGTCGCGTCACGAATCTTTAACGCTGAACGAAACCTGCGCAGAAGTCAAAATAAGGTATCGAGGGGACGGCAGGGCGCGCGGGGCGCGTGATCGTTGATTGGTTCCCCAGTCGTGTTGTCTTTCTCGCACAAAACGTCAATAACGAACGCGATTCTATTGATGCGCAGCTATTCTCACCCAACGCTAAACATCCGTGACGCGACCTATACTTTTAATCAATTACGATGTTGACCTTTTATGTCATAAATAGCAACTTTAAACATTTAGTTTGTTACTTGTATTTATTATTATACATTTAAAAGCTTGGAGACTGTTGAACTATGATGTTTATCTTTAAATTAAAAAGGTATTATGTCATAGAGTTTACAATGCTGTATAAGCCAGAATTCAATTTAATTTACAATTTATGATAAAAAATTATGTTTTTAGGCTTTGCTCAATGGTTCGGCGGACCTGAACAGAAGGAACAATACTGGCCAATTCAGAAATCGCAATTAAAAAAATACTCAACGATTTCAAAGGAAGACGACAATTCCGCTGTATCTGAAAGATACTGGCTCAACTCCGATGGTGTTTACATTTACGTCCACCCCGAAGCACCCCTGTTCGTTGACTACCACAATGTTTTGAAGAACCATATCTGTTTCATCTCTGAGGTCACTGCCCCCTACTCAACCAGACGAACACACAATGTCCTCAAGTACGATATCTGGTTCATGGGCAACGCTAAACAAGCACACCAACACGCTGTTGATAACTACTTGGGCAAGCCTTCAGGCCATCCCGACTACAGAATGATCCAATACCCCATTTGGTCTACATGGGCAAGATACTCACGTGAAATCGACGAGAAAATCCTATGGACTTTCGCCAATGAAATCGTCGATCATGATTTCCCTAACGCTCAGTTCGAAATCGATGACCTGTGGGAAGTTTGCTACGGCTCCCTGACGGTTAATGAGAATAAACTACCTAACTTGAAGCAGTTAGTTCAAGATATCAAGGGATTAGGTTTCAGAGTTGCGATCTGGGTGCATCCGTTTATCAACAAGGATTGTGAGCCGTGGTATTCTGAAGCTTTAGAAAAGGGGTGAGTGGTTTAAGTATTACCTTAAAAGCTTTGTTGCGAAACCGAATTGAGTAAGAATTTCTTACATAGTAATCTATACATATAATAAAAACGAGTCGCTGTCTGTAAATAATATGATAGGAGACCTTTATTAACGCAATAGAACCCACAACAATGATTTTTGGAATTTTTGTCTGTTTGTCTGTTTGTTTATGCACGCTAATATCAGAAACGGCTTATCATATCAAGATGGGGTTTTCAATGATATAATGTGGTAAGCTTCACTTAACCTTTAGTGTTTAATTTATGTCAATTAATTAATTTAATAAACTTCCATTTAAGGTACCTCGTTCTCAACGAAGAAGGAAGCCCAGACTCGACGTGGTGGAACAACAACGGCTCCGTCCCCGGCTACATCGACTTCACCAACCCTGAAGCATCCAAGTGGTATACCACCAGGATTCAACAATTAATCGATACTTACGATATTGATACCTTAAAGTTCGATGCTGGGGAATCAAGCTGGTCTCCTCAAGTAAGAAATTATTGTATTAACATTGATTATTTTATAAACTATGAAAAAAGTCATACATATAATTGGATAATTTTATTTATGAATACCGACTTTATATAGATAAATATCAAAAATTAAAACGTTAACTAGTTGCTCTCAGAGCTTGACGATTGTTCTTAGATTTCTGCTTCTTTCTTCTGCTACAGAAAATATGGAATTCTCTTACTTTTGGCTTTCAGTATACCCTCTACAACATGTATAGTAAATTCAAGTAATAATAATAAAGTAAAAGAGGTAATAGCATTACTACTTGATATTTTATAGATACCAGTCCAAAACGGAGATATCGATTTACACCCTGGCCACATTGTCCAATCCTACGTGCGTGCAGTTGCTGAATTCGGCCCTATGATCGAAGTCAGATCTGGAATGAGGTAATAAAACACTTCCAAACTATTTATTAAATTACTTAATACAAAACTTAGCCTAAAAATCGTTATTTCTCCATTCTATTAATAATCAAATATGTTAAAACTAAAACAATTTAATTTTAATAAGTCCTTATCAGACAGTTTTCTTGAGACCTCATTAGTAAACCTGAGTAAAACTTTAAGTAACTTTAAAATTTATCTTCACTATATAACAAGTAACCTTTCAGAACTCAAGACCTTCCAGTTTTCGTTCGTATGGTCGACAAGGACACTTACTGGGGATTCAACAATGGTCTTCAGACAATGATCCCTACACTCCTGGCGATGAACCTGAACGGTTACACCATGGTCTTACCAGATATGATTGGAGGAAACGGCTACAATGAGAGTCCTAGCAAGGAACTGTTCATCCGTTGGCTGCAAGTTAATGTCTTCATGCCAACTTTGCAGTACTCCTTCGTGCCTTGGGACCATGATGATGAGGTTAGGTTCTTTTTCATTTTAACTAAATATTGTGGTAGGATTTCTTATTTTGTTGTTTTTGATTTCTTAGGACCTTCTTATTTTTATTTCGGCGTGCCGGTGAACCCATCTCAGGGTTTGTCAAAGAACATCGGAGTGTTTTAGTTAGTAGTGGGCAGACCACAACAATAAATTATATCTCTATTTGCGTCTCCGAATACAGAACAAATAAGCATTGTATAATTTTGTAGTATATAATGAAAATAATACAAATAAGATATATTAATTTAAGGTAGGATTAGCTGGCCAGACCTTCAAAGAAAGTTATCTTATCACTTAGCAACTCATTAAGCGATTCATTTATTTTCATATCAAGTAATTAGCTGGCCCGACCCTTTTTTTTCACCGTTCTCTTGCTTCAAAGAAAGTTCAGCTGTTACCGAGATATGTTCCTAGCATTAATCGATCCATATTTATATTATAGACAGTTTTGCTATTCATTTAGTTATATAAGCTTTAATGATTCCAGGCAATAGAAATCTCCCGCAAATACACGCAACTACACGCTGACTACGCTGATGAGATTGTCGCAGCGATGCAAGCTTCCGTGCGCGATGGCACGCCCGTCAACCCGCCCATTTGGTGGCTTGACCCTAACGATGACACTGCACTTGCTGTGTGGGATGGTAAGTTAATAACTCCTCAAAGTAGAAGGTTCCTTGGTGCGGTCAGACGGAACTGAGTGGTGTTCTGGTAGGTAGAAGTCAAACAACCCATGGTCCTTTTCCCGAGGCTCATGTAAACATAATGAGTACTGTATAGACAAACATATAAGAAATGGTCACTTCTTAACTCTCAGATACCTACATTAATCTTTTTCATTCATTTAAACTTACAACTAATAATTATATTTTATTGGTTCATATTTATTGAAAAGCGTAAACGGAATAACGCAGCTACGGCATGCGGAATAGTCTATTAAAGTAATGTCATTTCGCTGAAATGATTTCAACTTTACATCGTAAACCATTTTTCAATTTTTTTTTATTTTCTGTAATAAGTATTTCGACCTTGTATAATCTTAGTAACGTTGCTCTTAAAGCTTGAATTTATAATATCACATATTACATGTATATGTTTGTTGAATTAGTGTTATTAATGACAACACCTGTTATTTATAATTACATTTTAATAAGCACAGTACCTACAGACTACAGAACAGATAATCGACAAGCCGACATAATTATAAAGAGAAAGCACTATATGCTTCTACACAGATTATAAATTTAAAATCTCGTTTCAGAATTCCTTCTCGGTACGCGTCTGTTAGCCGCCCCCGTGGTAGAACAAGGAGCAGTTTCTCGCGATATCTATCTTCCACGAGGCCACTGGCGCGATGGCAACACCGGCGCGAAATACTCCGGCCCTATCACCATCTACGACTATCCCGCACCGTTGGATGTGTTGCCCTACTTCATTTTAGAAGACTAATTAAATTGTTATTAACAATTTAAATAAAAATTTACACTGCCTTTTGAGTTTTATTAAAATTAGAAATAAAAGTTATTGTATTTAAAATAAATAATGAAAACACTTTTTTGAAATTAAAAATATATATATTGCTGAATTGGTAACCCTACCGCTACGCGATATCTTATTTGTAAAAGCATTCTTTTTTAAAAGAAGCTAGGATTATAAGTAACCTAGGTAGCTCCTTCCTTATATTGACAGTTATTAGAAGCCTTAAACAAAAGGTGTGTAATTTGCATGTATATTAACACAAGAATATTTGCATACAATATGCTAATTACTTATAGGAATGATAAACGTTTTAAATAATTGTTCAGCAATTTATTATAGTAGTAATTTATCCAAAACAGACAGCAAAGTAATTAATTTTAAGTACTTAGGTTAGAAATGACTAGTGTTCGCAAACAACTTATAAAATAAAACATTTTAATCGTGTAGTCATATTATTAATGATTGACGCAAGTATCTATTTATGAGCATGCACAAAATTAGTTATGATACGAAGAGCCTAATTCTAAATTCTGTTTAATTCTATACTACATATAGCTAAAAACTATTACATTAAAATAAGCTTGAAAATAAACATCTTAATTCTAACTCACAAATACTAACAATGTCTTACTCAACTAAACCAGTTATTGACACTTTAATTTGTATCTAAGCTTTGAAATAGTCATTACATCCATTGTATCAATTTCTTGGTGAAAAAACATGCTCATTGTACATTGTTTCTTATACACTAATTAAAATAAAGTGATGGAATAATCGTCACCTTTGGTTGACGATCATTAAAACTAATCGAGTTAAACACCTTCAAAGTTATTAATAAACTTTACGCAACAGTTCCGTATGTATGTAACGAAAGGCGCCATTGCGAAAATGGTTTTTATTTTTTATGTATGTACGTCACCTGATTGATTACTCGTGTTGTCACAAGTGTGTTGCCGGACTTTTAGGGAAGGGTAGCTTTTATATTATATTAAAGTTCAATGGCGTAGTGTTATCTAGTTAAAAATATTAAGGGGCCCATTTTAAGGATAAAGGTTTCTCAAAAAAGATACATAAATGCTTACTCTAAATTAATAATTATAAGCTACTACTTCTGCGAAGTTTTGATGTTGAAATGTTTTACTAATTTTTATATACGTTAGGGGCCTTTGTAGTCCTGGAGCCCCGTGTTATTGATATTGCTTATCGCTAGTATCTAATTCCCGTGATTGAAGGCCCTAATCAGGCTCTTAGCAAGCCCTGTCCTGTGTGTCCGAAGTGTTTTTGGTGGGTATACCGGACGCAGAGATTCGTCGGCGATGAGATTTGTCTAAATTAAATAAGTATCACTAAAATTAAAACTTTTTGGCATTCATATAATTTTACTTGTCAAAGGATTGCACCTACGACACAAGCTAACTTAGTGTAGGTCTGCAGATTCAAGCTTTGATCGAATTGTAACTCCAATTCTATTGGTATTGTTATTTTTAGTAAAACAAAAATGTAATGAAAAATTATTGTGAAATATAAATAAATTATTATTATTATTTTTATTTTCACGGCGAATAAACAGGCTCTTAGCAAGCCAGTTAGCTACGCCACATCGTCCTAGACTTAGAACGTAAATCAATGATTGCAGTCTCGTGACTAATGACTCTGTTAACAATCGCCAGCTACAATGCCCATTGACTAGAATGGGCTTTAAGCATGCTAATGTTTTCTCAGAAAGTAGGTACCTAATTGAAAGATATTTCTGTTTACATATTTCAAATACTAGCTGTTGCCCGCGACTCCGTCCGCGTGGAGTTTCATATAAATTTTGACCCCCTCCCCCCCCCCCCTAAACATTAACTTTTCAGTTAAAAAGTAGCCTATGTTTTATCTCAGGCTCTAGACCATGTGTGTACCAAATTTAATTACAATAGGTTCAGTGGTTTGGCCGTGAAAGCGTAAAATTTTAAAAAGTTTTAACCGGCCGCGCAACTTTTTGGGGGTTGATGTAAAAAAAAGTAAAATGTCCTTCCCCAGGCTCTAGATCATCTGTGTACCAAATTTCGTTGAAAGACAGACAAAGTTACTTTCCCATTTATAATATTAGTATAAAAAATAGTAAGGATCATATTCTGCCGCTTACCGGAAAATATTTTGCCAGGTGGAAACCAAGTATTTGGAGTACCTATAAGAAATACAAGTCAATACATAACAATGTACTATAATTAAACTCTCAATAAACAGATCAGTGATTAGCCTTAGTACCGAGATTTAATTACTCGCCATGACAGCAAAAAGCGATTATCAGGACAGAAACACACGCGTCGCAGTTGTTGATACACTGACCTACGATATGGACTGCAAATTGTTTTGTAAGTTGATATTATCAATTATCATAACATCCTAAAGCTTGTTCCTTGTCTCTTGAAAACTTAATTGAAGTTATTAATAGCTCTAGGTCTACTTAATTGTTATTTGACAATTTTTAATTAAAAAAATTCTTTATAACATATTTATTTTTCATGTTCAGTAGCTCCTGAGACTACTCCTCAAGCTCACAAATTTGACCCGTGCCCACTTATAAATATAATATAATGCATAATGTTAACAATCCTTTTTTATATAGCCTATGACACAGCATTAATGTGGCTTTCTCTTTTGATGAAATAATTTTTAAAATCGTTTCAGTGGATCCCGAGATTACCCTTTATAATTTAACAAACACAAACTTTACTTCTTTATATATTAGTATAGATTTGCTACTGTGCATAATTTGTGTTAGCTCCGAGACTTTATATATAGCATCGCCGGGCCCTGCATTTTATACCCTTGTTGTTCCCTTTCCCGAGACAACATCGGGATACAAATGTCCTATGTGTCCTAGAGTCTAATCTACCTGTATGCCAAATTTAAGACAAAGCCATTTAGTAGATTCTACGTGAAAGAGCAATAAACATTCGAACAACTATACTCACAAAAATTTCACATTTATAATATTAGTAAAATCTGAATAATGGTTTAAAATGAAATCCTTTTTGCAGTGCTTCTTCTGTTGTCTGTAGCACACACGCTGTGTGCTGTAGACATAAAGATTTTGGACACGCCTGCGATAAAACTGGGTCTAGAAGATAATACCTATGGAGGTCTCAATGTCGTGTCTGAACGCAGTGAGTATAGTTGACTATTAGTCTATTTCTTGGTCGAAAGCTTACTTTAATAATATTTGATTTCATTATTTTTTTTTATTTGAAAAAATCTAACCATAACATTATGTAATATTTCAACAAAACAATAAACAAAACATATTTTTTTTTGGTTTTGTAGATTCAGAAATGAGCCCTCATTTATTAATATTTCATTTTAGTTTTTTTAAATATGAAACTGAAATATTTCTTTCGCCTAACGGCACGGTTCTATCACCAAAAATAAAACTTAATAATACATAAAACTTTTGTATAACAGAAGGTCGTCGCGAAATAATATCAGTGATAGGACGACACGCAGGAGCTACCAAAGACATTAACCAAGATGGGGATATCGTTATCAAATACGACAATGATACGCAAGTTACCATCGTAGCTGGTGAGGTGGCGAACGGTCATCTCATTACATTTACATGGGTAGCTGGCAATAAGGAAAGATTGGAGGATTGTGTCAATTTAGGTAATATTTTACATAATGTCAATATGATTTGCCTATAAATAGTATGTATATGTTTTGGGGTCATTCGTTTGACTGCTACATATGATAAGTATGATTAATTTTGAATTATAAATCAGTAGATACACATTGCCTGTACACACGTGGACGTACCCTTGGAGCAAATCTCTGAAATTGTTATCAAAGCCTTTCAACTTTAAAATATTCTTACGACTGTTTGCCCTTCACACAACACTGCATATATATACCTAAAATTTGTTTGGTGCTTCTGTGTTGTATTACTAAACAGCAATTGACAAGATTGAATTGTAACTGAGTTCACGCATGTGTATAGTGTATAATATTATTTACTATCTTCCGTTTTACCTACAAGGTGCCCATCATTGGTACGGTGGACCTGAACAAAAGCGACAGTACTGGCCAATCGAGAAGCTACTTTTACAAGATTACTCCTACGTCACCAAGGAGGCTGACAACTGCGCAGTGGCAGAACCCTACTGGCTTAACTCCGACGGAATCTTCTACTACTTCGATAAGAAAGTACCGCTCTTCATCGACCAGAACAACATAGACAAAAATGCCGCTTGTTTTTACGCACAGATCAAACCTCCATTCACAAAAAAGAGGGAGTTAAACGAATTAGTGTACGCTCTTGGTATTTTCGATGATCCAAGATCGGCTCATGAGTATGCCATTGATAAATATTTGAAGAAACCAAGTGGAATTCCCGACGAGGGAATGCTGACGTACCCAATTTGGTCGACATGGGCTCGTTATAAGCGAGGAATCAACCACGACACAGTCATAAAATTCGCAAATGAAATAAACAGCAACGGGTTCAAGAATAGTCACATAGAAATTGATGATGTATGGGAAGAGTGCTATGGGTCACAGACTGTGGATGAAAGAAGATTTCCTGATATGAAGAATACGATAGACAGCTTAAAAGCTATGGGATTTAGAGTGACGGTATGGACATATCCGTTTATTAACAAAGATTGTGAACCTTGGTATTCTGAAGCAGTTGGCAAAGGGTAAGATTAAGACCTGTAATAGAATGTTACACAATTCTTACTAATATTATAAATGCGAAAGTAACTCAGTCTGTCTGTCTGTCCATCAAGCTAAAACTAGTGAACCGATAACAACGAAATTTGGTACACAGATGTTCTTGAGCCTGAGAAAGAAAATAGGCTACTTTTAACTGGAAAAAAGGGTTAAAAGGGAGCGAGGGGGAGGGTCAAATTTTATTTCAAGAGAGATTTTAGAGTCGCGGGCAGCAGCTAGTCTATCATATTTATTCATGTATAATATTGTAGCCCTGTTATATTGCTTTATATCCTTTAAAGCTGTAGATAGCTATTTTGTGATGTTGATGGATTGAAATTATTATAATTGACTACCTTTTTCAGTTACCTAGTATTATCAGAATATGGTTCAGTTGAGACAAGTTGGTGGAATGACAACGGAACAACTACAGCATACATCGACTTTACGAATCCAGACGCCCGCACGTGGTATACCGACAGACTGAAGGCTCTACAGAACCAATATGGTATAGATAGCTTCAAGTTCGACGGTGGAGAGTCGAGCTGGTCTCCGCAGGTATACCTTGATAACATTTAACCAAAACATACCTAAATGAAAACTGAAAATATAATGTATAAAAGTTTTGTAGGTTACTAGCCTTATCCTTAACAAAAAAAATTGTGGTGTCATCGATCCGTTGAAATGTGAATTAAGAATAAACCAACTATAAAAATTAATTAAGCTTAATTCTACTATTTATAGCTATAAAATTTTACCTAGCAAAATATTGTCTATAGATTCCAGTTCTTCGCGGCGATATAAATGACCAGCCCGGTGTCATAACAGCGGATTACGTGCGTACTGTAGCCCAGTTTGGACCTTTGGTGGAAGTACGAACTGGTTACAGGTAAAAAATAACTTTGATTAACTAGATGTAACCGGTGCTTTTTGCTCGCGGTAATTCTAACTTGATTTTTTCCATTATTAATTTGATTTGATTTGATTTGTTCACGACACTGACTGCAGACAAGAATAAGAATTATTGTTTTGTCAGTTAAAAGTGTTGTAATACGACTACAGGTATTTTTATATTTAAAACATTTGCGTAGAACAAAAATTGTTGTAATGTAGGAGTTAAACAGAACCGAAATAATTAAATCTATATTATATATCTATAGTACGCGTCACGAATCTTTAGCGCTGAACGAAACCTGCGCTGAAGTCAAAAATAAGGTATCGAGGTAGCGGTGCGGCGCGGGGCGCGTGATCGTCGAGTGCGCGAGCGTTGATAGGTTGTCCCAGTCGTGTTGTCTTTCACGCACCAATACGTCAATTACGAACACGATTCTATCTGTGCGATGCGCAGCTATTCTCGTCAATCGCTAAACATAAATGACGCGTACTATACACGCTCTTGTGTGTATTATTACATATTATATTATTCTATAGGTCTATTATATATACTAATATTATAAAGAAGTAAAGTTTCTGTGTTTTTTAAATTTTAAGGGGTAAGCTCAGGATCTACTGAACCGATTTTAAATAATATTTCACCAATAGAAAGCTATATTATTGCTGGGTGTCAAAGGCCATATAAAAAACCGAAAAGGATAATTAACACTATGCCCAACGAACACGGGCAGTTATGCAGCATGGGCACGGGTCAGTTAGTTTAGTAATAATAAACGCAAAAAGATAAAAAGAACACTTTATAACGACACATATTTTCGCAGGACTCAAGACCTGCCCATATTCCTGCGTATGATAGACAAAGACAGTTACTGGACATTCGAGAATGGTCTACCGACTGTGATTACCACACTTCTACAGCTCAATATGAACGGTTACCCGCTGGTGTTGCCAGATATGATCGGTGGTAACGGCTACAATGAGCCTCCGTCCAAGGAGTTGTTTATTCGCTGGCTCCAAGCTACCACTTTTATGCCTAGCTTACAATTCTCTTACGTGCCGTGGGATTTTGATAATGAGGTAAGTAAGTGGTTGTGTATAATCACAATCATTATACATAATATTTAATTTGATATTTTGTTCAGTATAATAAATAAATAAATAAATGGTTTCAGGACATTTATACACAGCGCCATCTAGTTCCAAGCTAAGCAGAAAGCTTGCGTTATGGCAACTAGATACCGGAAATATTCTTTTGTAAATACAATACATACCAACCATAAAAATTCAATCAAACTAATAATAAACTGTCTTTTTGGTTAATACAAATAATCGACCTGAATTGACTATGAGATTATATTATATTTATATGATTTACTTGTATACACATCAAGCTATATTGATTATATTTTTTATATAAATAACAATTTTAAATTATGTATATATTTCTAGACTATCGAAATAAGTAAGAAATACGTAGAACTTCATGAAGAGTTTGCACCGAAGTTGTTAAAAGCGTGCGCTCGCGCAGTGCAAGATGGCGCGCCTGTCAACCCGCCCGTGTGGTGGGTCGACCCCAACAATACAGAGACTTGGGATATTTGGGACCGTAAGCTATTGTTACTTAGTTAATTTATTAAAATAGAAAGTAGTTAGCAGTTTTGAAAGCTAAAAATAGGTACTTACTATACATTATCGTCTGATGTTAACGTATCGTATGTTATAAGAATATTGCTATTTATTTTGGATTTACATTTTAAAAAAACGTTTTGTACTAAATGGGTAGCTATTTTAAACAATAAAAACCTTTTTTTTTCAGAATACATGCTGGGTGAAACGATTTTAGTGGCGCCAGTGGTGGAACACGGAACAAAACAACGCGATGTGTATTTGCCTAATGGAAAATGGCAAGCGCAGGGAAATCCTAATAAAATCTACGATGGAGGAGACTGGATCCGTGGCTATCCAGCCCCATTGGACATATTGCCTTATTTCATAAAAGTTGTTTAAATCTTGCATAATTATTCTTTCAAACTAAGTAAATATAAATTGTAATATTTTAATATCCAACAAGCAGGCAATAGTTTTGTGAGAATTTAGTGCTTTGTGAAGTTAATAAAATAATTGCAAATAAACTGTATTATTTATGAAACATATTTAAATAAGAAAGTAAACCATACAAACTTGATTTTCTCCTTTCGCCACAAGTCAATTTTTTAATATTTTGGAATTTTGAATATTCATCAACTTTTTTGTTGACGGTACTTTAAATAAAACAAAAGAATATACTTTAAAATATATTTTTTTAACGTTTATATGTTTATAACAATATCTGTAACAAGTCCTTCTCCGAGGATCCTGAAGTCTTCAATAATAGCTTCGATATTGACTTTATATTTCGTCTCACTGTCTGTTTGTATGGGTACGAGACCGTTTGCGTTTATAATCTGAAAAAATAAAACTTTTATTTATTTTTATTTTTCATTAATAATTCATTAATCAATCTAGTTTTTTTTTATATATAAATATGTGTGCATGTCGTGGACGCCTGTAAGTGTGGCTACGTTCTTTTACTTTGTGTAGATATACGTGTTTTTGTGGTAATTGTTTAACGAACGTACGCCATGTTGGCGTTCCTTTCATAAAAATAAATAAAAATAAATAAATTATAAAAAAACACACGTACGCGTCGCATTAAATACAATTACATTTTATCCAAATAATATAAATTATCACTTTAAAAATACAAATAAAAAATCTGAATTGTTTTTAACAAATGCTCTCAATGTTATAGTAACATCAGCTGTTGCCCGCGACTCCATTCGCGTGGACTTTCATATGAACTTTGACCCCCCTTCTTCCTTTATAACCCTTTTTTCCAGTTAAAAAGTAGCCTATATTTTACCTCAGGCTCTTGACCAGGTACCAAATTTTATTACAATCGGTTCAGCGGTTAGGACGTGAAAGCGTAAAATTATAAAAAGTTTCAACCCCCGCAACCTTTTAAGGGTTGTTTTCAAAAAAAAACGGAGCCTATGTCCTTCCCCAGGCTCAAGACCATCTGTGTACCAAAATTCTAATCGGTCCAGTAGTTTTAGCGTGATGGATGACAGACAGACAGAGTTACTTTCGCATTTATAATATTAGTATGGATTTCATGACTAGACAACACGTAAACGAGTGTTCATACACTATAATTTTACTGTACGCACACATTCACACACACACACACACACACACACACTGACCTGAAAATCTCTTATTTCCTGAACGTGTGGTTTCCACAGCACCGCGATGACGTCACCACCGTATGTGTCATGGAAAAACAATGCGAACTCATCGTATGCACTCTGGAATTAAATAAACATAATTATTAAATACTAGCTGTTGCCCGCGACTCCGTCCGCGTGAACTTTCATATCAACTTTGACCAAGTTTAAATTAAAGCATACAGTTTTCATAAAGAAATACATTTTTCGGTTATTCTGAGTTTTTTGACAAATTGAAATCTACGAAAAACATACGAATTTTGATGCGACGCACTGCGTATGCACTGCCTATGTATGTAGACAAAATTGTCTACTCCGAAATGGCTTCACTTTCGTCCACATATTTCAGATTAAGCTGTTATTCTATGAATTATGATATTGTCTATGACCCACGCGTGTAATGTATAAGATATTGATAGAACTCACCCTCAATTCCTCCAAGTACTTAGCCACCGGGTTGAACTCCAACACGGGCATACCGTGCGCGTGTGTGACGTCACGCGCGCCGTGTCGTGTGACGTCACGCGTCGTGACGGGCGCGTCCAGCCTGTGCGCGGCCAGCGCGGCGGAAGTACGCCGCACGTGGATCGTGACGTCATATCCTTTATACGACGGTATGAACGCGCCCTAAGGGAAATAGAAGGGAGCTTGGTAAATAAATAAATAATAATAAATAAAACTTTCAGTACATTTATACACAGCGCCATCTAGTTCCAAGCAAAGCAGAAGTTTGCGTTATGGCAACTAGATAACGGAATAAATTACATATACATAGTTTTTTTTGTAAATACATACATACAATACATAGCAACACCCAGACCGGCGCGCCGCGCCGTTACCTCAATACCTTACTTTTCACTTCTGCGCAGGTTTCGTTCAGCGCTAATGATTCGTGACGCGACCTATACATATATAATATAAAAAATATTATAAACTTCATCACACATACCAACAAATCCTCTTTCCAGCTATCCAGACCAGTCTCCACGTACTTGAGCGTGGACCTCGCCAGGGACTGAACCCGGGACAACACTTGCACAGTCAGCGCTGCACTCCACACCCCGGGCAGGTCCGCGTCGTATGACGTCACTATATACATCGCTGGCTTCGGATCCAATTCGGAGAATTTTCGCTCAATGTCCGCTATTTCTTCACCTGTGTAGTTATTATTATTGGTTTTAATATAAAAAAATATTGAAATCTAGAAGGAGCTTTTTTATGACAAGTAGTGTTGCCAATGCGAATTTTTTCGAATCTTACAAAAGACCAGTACCTACTATTCAAACAAAATCTTACAACACTTACAGTATACACACACACGTATACACGGAAATATACCGTACTCATACATACATACAGCTATTTGTGTTTGAATTACAAGGAATGCGTTTTAATTACAAATAATGATTAGCTTATGTAAATTTTGAATAAAAATATATAATTCAAAACCATGTCAAAATCTACACCCCGTTTATTTTCTTCTATAAAAAAATACTAATTTTTAATATCCCTTAAATTTTAGGTAGACGTTTCAACAAATCCAACAAACAAAAATAAAAAAAAATTTACTACAAAAAACTCACGCGTCATATCCTCATTGAAGTCTAGCACAAACATTTGCGTCTTCCAATCTGTATCAGCCAACAATTTCAACGTCCTATACAGCGCTGTGCTCGGCTGGCTCGGGGGAGTCAGCGGGGAGGGGAGGAGGAAGGGAACCGCGCAGAGGAGCTCCGCGAGGGAGGAAGGGAAGTGGGGAGGGGAGAGGAGGTGGGCGGATAGCCAGCGCTTGAGGAGGCACGCTGTCGGACCGTACGCTGGGTGCTTTTGGTGCAAACTGTGAAGAGATTAAACTGTTAGACTTTTTGGACAAAAAATAAGAAAAAAATATAAAATTTATTGTCTTTTTCTCGAAAAAATCAAACAAACATTTATCTAAAATATTACAATAAGAAAACCAAAAGCATCTCAGCCAGTACTGTACCGAAACAGAAGAACCTGTCCATAGATATTATTAGTAATATTATTCGTTATATGTATACACTATACATATAATAGTATAAAACAAAGTCGTCTTTTCTGTCCCTATATCCCTTTGTATGCTTCAATCTTTAAAACTACACAACCGCTTCTCATGCAGTTTTTACTAGATAGAGTGATTCAAGAGGGAGGTTTGTATGTATTATACGTCGATAATTTATGGGAGCGAAACCGGGACGGGTCGCTAGTTCAAAATATAAATAAATTTGTGAGTCTCATACAAGTGGCTTCGTATAATTTTCTAAATAAAAACTACATTAGATTATGCCTGTGTTGACATTGAGTAAAATGTTCAGTCTTATTTATATTTAGCGTTCTTTTACAATAAAAGTACACATTACTTACATATTAGAAAAGGAAAAAGAATCACTTTTTACATTTTAATATAAGCGATAAGTTAAAATAATTATTTTAACATAATTACGATTTAGATATACAAACAAACATCTTAATTTAAGATTTAATTTATAAAAAATAGATTATAAAAAATCTCTCACCCGTGGAGAGCCCCTCTCAACCGCGGCATCAGAACAGTCTCTCTCTGCAAACTCACACTCTCCTCACTCTCCTTGTACTTAACCACGCCATTTTCTATCTCTCTTCTCAATAGCGTTATCTCTTTCGGATGCGCTATTTGCAGGCGAAAAGCGTGATTTTTCATAACATCTATATGAGTTGGGTACGGACGACAGGGCAGAGAGTACTGTTGGGTGAGACGCTGAGCTATTTGTAGATGGAAGGCTGCTTTCAAGCATCGGAAAGCTTGAATGTCCCCCGGCCATTTGCCGCTGTGGGCTGAAGAAGTTTTGATAATTAAGTCAAGTGAAGTCAGGGTGTCATACGAACTACGAAGTTAGCAGACATATCGATTAATTTAATGGATTGTATAATAATATAAATTTGGAGTGTGTTCACAATAATTCTAAAGATTTGTAACCATACAAATTGAATTTCAATTTTGTCTACATTAAAAATAATATGGACGGTTAACATACACATACATGTATAATATAAAATTTTTATTTAACTTTTAGACCCTTTAAGGGTACTTTTAATACTGTCATGCAGTTATTTATTATTTATTAATAAAACAAGCCAGTAATCAATAATTTTAATAATACAGCAATGTATTTTAAACAAGAGTGGAACCAATGTTCCCGCGCGGCGTGATGACTACGCGATGCGTAGGTATCCATTGCTGGTCGAGAAATAGAAATGACATTAAAAATATCAAAAAAAAATTCTTTCCTTTCTAGTCATTTGCACTATGATCATGGAGAATACAGTTTACAGTATAAATGGTTTCAATTTTCAGTCTTTAGTGTTTCACATAATATTAAATATATAGAGTGATTACCTATCCTTAAAAGGCCGGCAACACACGAGTGCTTACGGGCGGCGCTGATCACTTTACATCAGATGACGCGCGTGATCGTTTGCCCCCTCTTATTAAATAATAAAAAAATACTTATCCATAAATCTTATTCACCCTGTATAACTAAATTACAATGGCACTTACAAAGCTCGAGTACGGCGGTGTAAACGGGCGTATAGGGCGGTAAAGGCTTGTCGTCCCGGATGTGTCGCCGGCCCGGGGCCCCGGGGGCCCCACCCGCCATAGGGCAGCTGTAGCTGAACACTGACGATGTACCTGGAAGGATAGTTATTACGGTAAATATGGTAAATTGTGTCACGACGATCGCCTAAACTAGGTACTAGAGACGATCGACGTCTTCCACACCTGAAGCTCTACTCTGAACACAATCGATGTCGATTTGTATTATTTTCGATACAGTTTTTGAGCAACTTCGAGTTAATATAAACACTTTTTTGTTTCTGTTTCGATAACATTCCGATAAACTGATGTGCGATCCGATTCTTTATTAGAGTATATTAACGGCGGATCCCAATATGCAATCTCAATCCATTTTCAGCTATCTACGATTGAGTTTAAGATCTAAATATTAAAAAAAGCGTTTCAATATTAGTCTCATAACTCGGTTAGCAGTATCAAAAATTTTGGATATCGACGACGATTGCATTCGGAGTAGATACTCTGTGCTTTTTTATATACTAAAAATGAGATGGAAGTCGAATACTTATTTAAAATACAGGTAACAGTTTTTGGAACGTAGTTCCTTATCGCGCGATGCGTGCGGAGTCTAGACGGAAAAAGTTAATACCAAAAATTGTAACGACACTTTTTGCTAGTTTTGCGCCGTGCGGCGTGTTAGTGTTTCTCTGTCTGTCTCTCTTATAGAAAGCAAGCCAGTTATTTAGGTTTCGTCTTTCTAAAACAGTATAATAGATTTTAGTTTTTAATTTTAGCTGATTTCACAAGCAAATATATAAGCAGCCTAACTCCGACGGTGACTAAGTCTCTCTTTTTCTCTCATGTATATACAAATTACTGCACGGATAAAAAAAGCTCCATCGCTTTTCACTCTCAAACGATTTTTATTATTTTTTTATTCCAATTACAAAGCTGTTCACTCGTAAATAAATAAAAGCAAAATATCCTCACCATAAACAGCACTAATCTCCAACGGCAACTGAGTAAGAGATCTCATATCTCTTCTCAGCTCGTCGAAGCTTCTCAACACTTCTCCTGATATCTCTTCTATCTCTTCTCCCACGGATTTGTTGAATAGAAGACTATCTAGCTGATTACACGCGTGGTAGACATCCGAAGAGGGAATACCTTAAAATAAGATTAGTGATTAGTAAAGAGTTTAAAAGGTAATAGGACTATAATAACATTTTTATATGCAATTTAGTAATATAATAAGGGAACCGGGCCCCTGTCGTTATGGGGCCCCCGAGATAAAGTATTCTACTTAAGTACAGCTTTTTTTAGTAATAATAAATAGAATTATCATCGACATATGACTATTTATGTTGCACTTCACCACAGTTGTAAGTATATTGTTATAATTATATGATTTTTCATGTGTTTGGTTGCCTGGTTGAAATCACTTTTAAGTGATAAGGCCGCCAATTACAAAATTTCCAATATTTTAAGATTGTTTAATATTGTAATATCTATATTGTAACAAATAATAAATAAATTAAACGGGGATATTTAAATTTAAGACTCATTTCTTAAATATAGAGTTCAGGAGCCCCGATCGTACCCTAAGAAAATCAAATAATTTTTAACAAAAAATATACCGACTTCAAACTAAAAAGCATAAAATAAATTTTCTTCCCACAAAGTAATACGCATTTTCATTTAGTAGGTATATAGAAATGATTTAATTGTTATTTTAAAATTTAGAAGTTGGTACCAAGTAAATGTTACAACAATCTATACAGTATCGATTTAACCAAAAAAACACTTATTGTTTCACTTATAAGTTAAGTTTATATGATACATATTTTGTATGTTGACTTTTTTAGTACTCACCATACTTCAAATGCAACAGATAGTCGACGATCTGTGACGTCACGGAGCGCCTGCGCGCGTGTGAGTGCGCGTCCCACACGCACGCCTCTGTGTGCGTGCCGTCGGGAAAACGACGCAGCTCCGACTTGTCGCCCCAGAATAATCTGCAAATGAAACATTCTTACTAACATCCTACTTATATTATAAATGTAAAACTTTGTGAGAATGTGTGTATGGATGTATGTTTGTTATTCTTTCAAGCAAAAACGGCTAGACACAAGAATTGCGCGAGTAAAACCGCGGGGCGCAGCTAGTTTGAACAATTATTAATATAAATATAAATTAAAATAAATTACAAATATTAATTTAACCTTTTGATTTTTTTTATTTATATGGAAATCCATTTTACCAACACTTAATATTATGGATTGGGCTAAAATTTCGCAAACAAGTAGATTAGGCAGAGATACTTTATATCCCAATATTGAGACAGAATGTGAAAATAACGCCATCTTACCTAAATTGCTCCGCCTCAGGTAGATTTGCTTCCGGTCCTTTATCAACGATCCTTGTTGCGTTTGAAGAGTTCAATATTAGACCAAAGGAGATTTTCTCTGTATATCTGAAATAAACATTTTGGTATACAATACTAATTTTCCTAGAGTTTTCTATGAAATAATATCAAGGGTAAATTACAACTCTACTCATAGAATTTCATATTTATAATATTATTAAGATAATAATAGGAGCAAAAATTTCAACTGAAACATATTCATAAGTAAAACGTTTTGCCTGCAATTATTATGATTGACTCAGAACAGTTGAACTAATGGTTACAATTCAAATCTCTATGAAAGCAGGTACTATGCCAAAAATCAGACTAATAATCATTTTCTTAAACATTAAACCCCTTTTATTTTGACAGAACTCATCAAAAATGTATAACTTTAAATAACTTACCCTTCCCGAGCTTTTTCCAATGTACTCTTAATATCCCAGCTGAAGTCGTCTTCAACATTTTGTAATATAAGATCGACCCTGTCCGTTAAACCTTTACTCAGCAGAGCATACAATGTTTTTACCACTAGGTGTACTTCTTCAATACCATAATTCAACTTTTCTTGCTTATTTACTCTCTCTAGCACCGCTTTTTTAAGTCTTGGTATATCTTTAAATCTGAAATGTCACTTGATAGGTCAGACAGATAGAGAAAAATTTATTTAACTTTCTTAATACTTATGTTACAAAGTTTGTTGTTTACAGGATCTTTTTTAGTTAAATGTGGAGTCTGGAGAAGGGTATAAAAACTTAAAATTTGCGTTACGTAATACTTAAACACTCTAACTTTGGTATAAAAATATTTCTTAAATTATAGTTATTGTATCAAGAGTACCAAAATATACATACTTAATAGTTTGGTCGAACTGTGTTAACGGTGACACTGGAGTCATAAACAGTGGTATGAAGCTGTTTAATTTTGTATTATCTAACATCTCAACAGCCAAAGCACTCTCCCGACGCAGGGCATTATAAGTTCCCTTGCACATTTGCCAACAAATATTATAGTACCCAGTTCTGTCTAGAAATACAACTGGGAAATACTCTAAGAACTCATCAATGGGAGGTATGTCTTCAGATTTACATAACGAAAGTCCTTTTGTATCCCAGTCCGATGATTCTGAAATATATGTTGGGAAAGTTATAGTAAATCTGTGTAGTTTTAATCGTCGTCAAAAGAAGGAGGGTTCCGAATTCGAACATAATATACATGTCTGTTTTTAGAATAGGTACATGCTTCGGAAAGTTTAGATAAGTGTTTAAATGGAATAGTGTAAAAAAAATTATTTAATAAGTATCACATATATAAATTTGTAATGTATTGTTAGTTTTCCTGCTGGGACTGTTTTGTTTAGATCGATTATTGTATGGTCTAAAATATAGGCACAAAGCACCAAACTCATTGTAATTTTTAAAATAATTTTAAGTAAAAAAAGAATTTCACTTTACTTACTCAAATAAATCCATACGTTCCTTACAATTTGATAACTGCTCATAATATTGTTGATCCTCTTCATCTGAACCAAACAGCACACAAGCATACTAATTATGTATCCGGAAACACATAGCTTCCGTTGCCTGACCCAAATCTTAAGCAAAACAATTCCTTGCTTCAAATTCTCACTATTTGTAAGAATCTGTTTCACAAACTCCTCATTAATCTTTCCTGTTAAATCACTAAGTACACTTGCATTGTAATAAGGTGTCGGTGAACCGATTTCTGAAGTATTTTCTTCATTCAACAACCAAGATTCACGTAAGTTATTGCGTCCAGGACTGAATCGATGCAATTTATAAGCTTCTTCTTCACATGAAAGACTCAACCTTACAGATAGAACATTTCCGAGTTTGCCTTTGGGTTTCATGTTGATCACAGGTTTAGTGCAAGAACCCTGGAGCCAGGTATATTTTAACTCTTCGATTAAGTCTGTTTTGGATAAGTGTGATGCTAGATATGCTAAGTATGCTGCACGCTTTTTATGATATCTATAATTTATAGAATCGTTTTTTGTAAATGTGTCGGCTGGCATTGTGATTTGTAAATCTATAGTCAATTTAGAGTCTATTGAGTTGGAGACTGCATATGACCCTACTATATCAATGTCTTTGAACTTTAAAAATTTAAACATAGCTTTAGTTTTGTTTAATTCATTTGGTATGGGGATTTTCACTTTCAATTGCTTTGTAAGTTTTTGCTCTGTCAAATCATATTCTACATCATTTTCAGTAATAGACAGCATGTATGTCTTAAATAAATTGAACCAGTCACTAAAACGCTTAGCGGTCTTCTCCTTCACTTTTACTTCTTGTAAAATTTCATCGATTTGTAATCGAAATAAATTTGAGTTAAAAAGATTTTCCGTCTCTTGTAACCGATTTAACTCGTAAGCGGTTGGTTGCCGGTATAGACTTTTCATTTTAACCCGTTTCTTATCCACTTTCTCCGCATCCTTAGCTGGTCTTTTGCCGTTTTCATTAAGAATATTTGATTTGCCATCCTCTTCCGAAACTGAAGTTTTATTTACCTAAAATTAAAAAGTGCAAGCAATGTATCATTGTTATATGTAGCGGCCATAACGTTTTTAGTTATTGAACAACACTCACCCGCTTCACCATTTTGCGAATAACATTTATCAAAGAAATAATGATCAACAACAAGGTTATAAATTAGTAAACATTAGTCGCATGAGCTTGAAGCATGTAATTGACATAAATTGTCAAAGGCATGTGCCTAATGCCTATGTGTGATTTGACAGTTGACAATTATTTCAAGGTGGCAATTTTATGCCTAACTTTTTATATGTAGCGCTATACTAATTGTTTTATAATAACAGCATAAAAAAATAAAAATTAATTTAAACCTTCGCGTTGTTAAAAAATTCAATCATATTATCCAAACATCTTTTCCATTATTTACTTCCACTACGGAGAGAAAAACAAATATTATGGTAAAAAAGAATTATAGAAATAATTGAAGTAATACTTGAAAATTTTCAATACTAATAAGGCTAAATATACCCACACAAAGGCTCTGCAGTTTTACAGGTTAAAAATTAAAATAAAAAGCAGATTTTTGAATAAATTTTTATAAATAAAATCTACAATGTCGTGAAGTTGCATGTTCGAGGAATAAATAACATGAATAATTTTGGTTTAATATGTTAGCTTAAACATAATGGTCTTTGGAAATATTGTTGCTATTTTAGAATAACATAACATATTTTAACATTTAAGAATACTATCTACTATGCACATTACAATACAGTTCTTTGAGGCGAGCCGGCGCTAAGCTAACTCGGAACTCTGTGTGAACATTACAATTTCGATATGATAGCATTTGTGTATTCGCTACATTTGCCAGTGCCTCCCAAGTCACCAGTAAGGGACTTGCCTTCCCTTAGTACTTGGTAGCAGGCGTTTTGAACTCTATCAGCGTGTTCATTAAGTTGTAAGTGCCGCAACATCATGATAGCTGAGAGAAGAAGTGCAGTTGGGTTTGCCATATCCTTGCCGGCGATGTCAGGGGCTGTCCCGTGAACCTTAAAATTTTAACATTAAAACATTATAAGACTTTATTTGACTCGCTTTAGAATAGATAATATATAACGTACTATGTTATAAAGATTGTAGTTTCTTCTCGAATTTAGTTTAAGAACCTCATTTCAATATGTTGCCATGTCTAATAAACTTTTTGATTGAAATTTAACTAACAATCAGCGTTCTTTATATTATATAAAAGATAAAAATATAGGTTCTTTATTATAGTTTTTGAACTACGCATACTGCATTTGTTACACTTGCAATTCCTGTTTGTAATAATTGAAGAAAACCTTCGACATATGATTAGTAACATGGTGATAATATAAAATCTCGAGCTTAATAACAATTATTCGTAATGTACTTTATGTAAACTTTAAAAATGACGTAATGATATCTATCCACTTACAGTACCACTGATAGTAGAGTAGTCAGACATAGTCTAAGGAGTTAAATGAATAAGGAACAATTCTAAAATAAATAAAAAATAAGCATTTTATTATAGACAGGAATAAAAAAGGAAAAATAAAGCAACATTTCATTGAATTAACTTTAATAACTACATAAATTATTCTTAACATACACACATCGTGTATCTGCCATACAGCTTTCAAGGTTTATTGTCAGATTTCATCTGAAAATTGTACTTCTCGAAATCTCAATTGAAAAATAATACACACATTAATCACATTAAATCAAATAGTTGCAAATGAATAGATTCAATTAAATACAGAGATTATAAGTACCTAGCGTCTAATTGTACCTACTTTATTAAGAAAACTATTAAGAAATACAAAAGGATATAGTCAGTGGGTATAAATAATTGACTAAGGAAATTAGGAAACAACACAATACAATCAAACAGCCATTTCTCACTAATTACGATAAATTATGGTAACATTTTAACTAATTAGTTGATAAGGAACTGGCAACATTTTAATACATTTTTAGCTGATTTTATTTAATGATTCTCTAAGATTACAATAATTAATATCTCTAATGTGGCAGTTTTCATTCTAATTGTATTAAGATTTTAGACATTTGACTTGTTTCATGAACAAGACTGTCTGAAAATCACTAATTGTGAAAGCATTTATATAATTAAATATTAATCAATCCAAAACTTCATACAAATGCATATCTCATGGAATGTCATGATTAATACTTTTTGTTCTGAAAAAAATTGCGAGTTCATAATTCATATAAATAAAAATTCATCTACGACTTTACGTAAGACGTCGCTGCAAAATGCATTTCATTGAATACTTAAGAAATCTTAATACTATAAAAAATACTGTATAACGAAACGCATTTGTAAAATAGAAAAATAAAATTGAAAACGTAGAATAATAACAAAAAAAAAGTTATACAAGAATAGTAAATAAAAAAAAAATCATACATGAAAAAAAAGGATTACAAACACGTTCCAGCAGCGACATGTCTTTCGTCTATTAAAAAAAAAACTAATTCAAATTCTTGATGATCTCATTGGTATAGTCTGTGCACGAGCTGTTCCCGCCCAGATCTTCTGTCAAAACTTTCCCTTCGCGCAGGACGTTGAAGCATGACGTTTCTATTTTATCTGCGAAATCGATCAGCCGCATGTGACGTAGCATCATGACTCCGGAGAGGAGCAGAGCCGTGGGATTAGCCTTGTCTTGTCCCGCGATGCTTGGCGCCGTACCGTGTACCTATAAAGTTAGTGCGTTAGTCAACACATGTGGAATGGAATGGCGAGTTAGTTGGAGTTAATATTAGATTAATATCAATAATTATAGTTTATTTTCAACCATGCCATGTATGGGAAAACTGTTGGAGATTTATTGTATAAAAAATAGCACTGAAATATTAATACATAATAATAATTCGTTGATGATTTTCTTTAATGTATTGTTAAAATTAATAAGAATAAAGTAAACAAAGCCATGGAGTAAATAAAATTTAATTATAATGTGTTAAATGCAACCTAGCATTGTGAGCTTTAAAGCATGTTTTTCTATTAAAGTACATACTATTATTTCTATAATTTAGAGTTCAAAAAGTAAACTATTAATTCCAAAGTGTCCATTTATTAAAACGAAATTCTGTAGCACTTTTTTGTATTTATATGTTATTATGAATGGTTTCAATTAACTTAATGTTGTGTGCAAACCCAATCCTAGTAAACCACATGAGAACTTTATGTATGATATAAAATTTACAGTGATCAAGCCACATGAGTTAGTCAATGGACAAGTCAACTTTGAACACCACAAAACAGGTCTCAGAAACAATGACAATGTTAGATCCTCATGCCATCATGCTTGGACCCACACCAGTTAGTCTATAACTTGGTATATAACTTACATTAACTTAGAATTTGACGCACTTGAAAAAACTTAATCACGCGTAAGCTTTTTTTATAGTTATTTTATCAATCACTGTTCTTTAGATACCAATTTTATCACTCTTAGCAGTATCTTGTTCTTAAAAAGTTTCATTCAATCAAATAAGGCAGCTTTATTTTCCTACATTTTATGTAATGTCTCAATTAAGAAAAAAATGTATTTATATGAAAAAGCATGACATGTCTAATCATAAAAGATATTTTAATGTTAAAATACTAAGGTTTGTCTATACAGACATATGAATATTCATTATACTTGCTCATAAAATCTTAACTATAAGTATTTATTTTACTGACTCTTAAAGAATAGTATATTCTTAATTACTATAATAATAAGTCAAGAACGTTTGAGTAACAAACTTCATATTTAACATCTTAATTACATCTTTACCATAGAATAATAAAGAACAAAACTCACAGATTCAAACAGCGCTCCGTTCTTGCCAATGTTCCCCGAGGGAGTGAGCCCTAAGCCTCCAACTAAACCGGAACACATGTCAGACATGATGTCACCATATAAGTTTGGCATCACCTGAAAACATATATTTATTTGTTTAAGTATTTATCTCACCACTTCTTAGAATAAAAAGAGAGAAAAGTATTTTTAATTAAAAAAATGGCGATAGTATAACATTTACTCAATTTCAATGTCTTTGCATAAAATTAAACTAATTAGGCAAATATATACAAGAAATAGTATATTACAGATAAATTACAGTACAAAAAAAACTTACAAGACGGTTAAATTTTTGTAGCAAATTAATCAATTTGCAAGAAATGAAACTCATATTTATGGTTAAATTTTCTTCAATACAAACATGTTAGAATAGCCCATTTAATTTAAAAATATTTCACTTTTATTTAGCAGATACAGAGTCTTAAAACAATTCCTATTTAATTTTTTGCATGAAATCCTGTTTTTTTTATTCACTAGGTGATAAACAAGCAGGCAAGCCACCTGATCATGGAGCTTGACAGCTCTAGAGTGGGTTGCCAGGCTTTTAAACACAAATAAACAAAATAAACTCACCAGCACGTCAAACTTGGACGGGTCTTGCACCATGTTGAGGCACACAGTGTCCAGGTAGCGCTCCTCGAACTTGATGTCCGGGTACTTGGTGGCCAGCTCGCGGCAGCAACGCAGGAAGAGACCATCAGACATACGCCTGCAATTTTATATACATATAATTATATATATATATATATAAATTATATAGGCTATCAATACTTTACATTTAAAGTATACAATATACATATAGTATAGTAATTAAAAGTTGCGAAAAAAAAGTAGCGCATCTCGCCATCAAACTCAACAGTTTGGTGGTGTTAATATGTAACTGTATATATTTGTATCTTTTTTTGATTAATAAAATAAAAAAAGAAATTAATGGTACAATTGATAAGGTCGTTCACCTCCGTAAAGGTAACCCAGTCAAATGCTTAGTATATTATTTGGGTTATTACATCCTGATAATCCTGCATTTTACACAAGGTATGTAAGCAATTTTTTAAATTATTTTACCTGTTGAAAGCCATAATATCAATAAGAATTACATGTATTAGAAAAAAACGATTCCGTATTTCACGTGGACTTAACCGCGTGGAATACATAGTTTTATAATTTAATTTAAATGTTTATCATCTTCAATAGTATGTTGCTAACAGCTGGGTAAACATGGTCCATATTTGTATAGCATTTGAGTGTGAATAGACATCTCAAAAGGAATTATGACACGTTTAGGAAGTGTCGGGTGACCGCGTTGATTGGCGCTAATAAATATTCTGTTACAGAGAGTTATGTGACTGTGACTGTTTAGTCTATGGTTTTAGAATGTTTCTTTTAGATATTTAAGTAGGTTTCACTTTAGGTCATAGACAAAATGCATTTGTAAACATAGTGGCAATCAGCTGATAATTCATTTATCAATTGGAGACAATTTTTTCATACATAATTTATTTGTATGAAATAATTTTCTTAAGTCCTTAAGTTGATAAGATAGACCAACAAGTGCATTGGAAAGTGGTTTCCATTTAAAACCTTTCTTCATGGACACCCAGTTTCAATTAAAACCATGTAAGTCATCAAAAAATCCCTAACAGAGTCTAAAGAGTATGGCGTGTGTTATTGTCCTGTAAATGATCATATCAATAGATTTCCTCCACTCACATAATGTTGGCCTTGTGGACAGCGGTGACCTTCTTCCTCTTGTTATCCCTAGCGAACTGGAACGCGAACTCAGCTACCCTCTTACTGGCCTCCTCCGTGATCAACTTGATGGACTGCACCACCCCATCAACGATCTCGTGCTCAATGCCAGAGTATTCACCCTCGGTGTTCTCACGAATTGTTACTACGTCCACGTTGTCGTATAGGGTTTTGATTCTGTGGAAAAAAAAGATAATTAAAAGAAAAACAAAAGAATGCAGATTAAGGACTTATATGGCTTTTTCATGGACACTATGAACTGGACCAAATGAAAATCAGACCACACAGAAGGTCCAACTTAAAAATTACATCCTCCAGTCGTCGCTTGACAACAAAGATCGTTGACCCACATCTACGTGATGACCTTCGCAGTAAAGAAAATTAAACTCAATGAAGATAGCATAGTATAATAAAAAAGTGAATTTAATGACTACCAGTATTATTGATTCTTTGTTAAAATTTTCCCAATTTCTCTTTGAGGCTATTTGAAAAAATTGGATTTCTGGCCAAAACTCACTGCATTTAGTAACTTTTATAAATTATTCGTTATTAAAATGCATGTCTGATAGTTTCGTATATACATATATGCATGCAAATGTCAGACAGTTGGCAGTTTTCCCAGGTGAAAATTCTACCTCTTACAATGTTGCAAACTTTATAGGATCTGTAGGGGACATAATGGGACAGATGTCAATAAGTTAAGATTATATAATTACCAAAACAATACAAGCAAAAAGGCCTCCGAGTTATTATATCATAATATCAATACAATCAAATTATGTCAAATTACATACAAATGAATCACTTAAGCAACAACTACTGATACGTAATTTTATAATTTCTGATTACTTAGCAATCAATTTTACTTTTATCAGGGTGATATGGCAACATTCGTCCATGCTTTTATTATAAAAATTTAGTAAGGATTAGATATATTATGCTGAAATTTGCCATACATGTACATAATGATTCTTATATATGTCGAAATAATTGAACAAATATAACATATATGCTACATTTTAATCATATTGAAAAAAAAACAGATTAATACATATACACATATATTGAGAATCAAAGGCACCTATCGAGCAGTTCCTATTTTTGGTGTAACATAAACGACTTTTAACTGTCCCATAAAACGAAAATTACATGGGTAAAACTGAACATATGTTTGGCCAAAATTTTTTATTGTTTAAATGAGATTAAGTAACTCAAGTATGTATTATCATGGATGAATAGAGGTATTATCGGACTGGTTTATTATACAATCAGTTTTTATCAAGGGATTTACATAGATTATATTATCAGAAGTGTTATCTACATCTACATGTACGTGACTATTCCTATAAATTCAATATATCAGATTTGTGACGTCATTATTTAGATCTTACACAACTATATGCAAATAAAATATTTTGTATGATTTAATATTTTTTACAACTGCTACACTTATCTTTTGCTAGGGCTAACTTTTAATAAATTCAGGATCATGTCATTTTTATTGAATTAGTTAAGTAGTTACGCATTTACTTAAATAAATAACTTAATTCTTAAGCATGCCTTTTTTTACCACATATCTAGTCCGGGCTAAGCAAGATTTGAGTTATGACACATTTGTCTTAACTATCTGGTCTGGTCTGGTAAATATCATTATATTTACCACCCGTTCAAAACACAGTTACTACAGAGAAGAACCAGCATTTTACAAACTAACCTATATCATTATATGTACAAACAAACAAACAAATATATTACAAATAAATACAGACAGTAGTGACGTAGAGATAAGGATAATCAGTCAATGCTATGCACCCAAATCATCGATCACTGATAGATTACGTAATTGAACATGCCTTAGATTATATATAAAATCAATCAATACTAATTGACTTTTATAAGCTGGTGTAAAAACTGGATTTGCCAAACTTTGTATACTTGATAGCCCCAAGGTTTTTTTTGTATAGTTTTTTATAATTGCAAAAAAAAAACTGGGAATTAATTTAAAAATATCCTGTAGTAATCCAATATCTTATCTACCTGTATGCTAAACTTCAGCATAATAAATATAGTCATCTTTGCATGAAAGAGCAACAAACTCAAAGAATAATAAGCCTATATAAAAACTATATGTTATTTCATATTAAACATACATACACCTTAACAAACATTTGTTTTTATAAAATTAAGGATATTTTTCTACTTTAATTTAATAATATTATATTACACATATTATTATTAGAGTAAAAAACTTTAAATTCAAATCACTTTTTAAAACTAACTATATTGAGATGTTGTATTTTCAATAAGTTACATACTCTTGATCGTAAAAATCTTAAACACTGAATAAAAAAAAATTATCCATACACATATAAAAGAATTAAGAGTTTTATTAAAAAATACCACATGGAAGTTAATCATTTGTGTTTGTAATAAACATAATATGAAATAAACACTTACCCATCTAAACTTTTGCAAGGCCTGACATTGGCATACAAGTCAAATTCTTTCCTAAGGGCCAGATTGAGAGATCGATAGCCCTTACCAACAGGGGTCATAAGAGGACCCTTCAATCCAATTTTGTTTTCATTCACAGAATCAATGGCCCTTTGCGGAATACCAAATTTGCCATCTGGACCCTAAAACGAAAATTCTCGTTATAATTTTGCGAAAAATATTTTACATGTTTCCATAGTCATGTGTTGATATTTTCAATTAAAGTATGAGTTAAATTATGTTATTTCAAGAGTTCTGTATGTAAAGTGCTTGATAGATTAATAGTTTAGTGAGGTACTTACCCTAACAGCTGTCACATCAACCTCGTCCCACTCGATGGGTACTTTTGCTGCTTCGAATATTTTCTGCACGGCCACGGTGATCTCCGGACCGATGCCATGGCCAGGAATTAATGTCACCTTCCGCACTCCGGTACTGTACTGAGCAGCACCAGCTCTGGTCGCCGGAACCTAATTAAAACACGAAAATAAAATACCACTCTATCTTAACCTATTCAACTCGAGTACCCCTTGAAAAATTATGTTAACCTCATTTTTAACACTCCCAACCGCACTGGCTGACTTATTCGCCCCCGAATCAAATAATTTCAGCAAACTATCAACTATTCTACTCTCACGAAAAGGCTTCAAAAGCGCATTTATGTAATTCTTCGACATAACTATATGTCTATTTTTGGATGACAAAATGAACTACACGGGCAGTTTTAACAAGGCAGGATAGAGACTTAGCATGCAGATAAATAATGAAAATAATTAACGCGCTCGTTTATCACAAACTTACAATTTTTTTAATAAATCTCGCAGCCATTTCACTAAAATTTTATATTACGACGACAAGACTCCGCGGCAAGAGGCGGAGGGGAGGAAATTGCGAATAAGACAGCGACGCATGACCGGAAAGAACTGTCAAATAATCAAGGTCATGTGGTGTTTTTTGAAATTTATAAAGGAAAATGACTGTTTTATTAAAATTATAATTACTTTTCAAAATTAAACCGTTACCCTATTTTTAATTAGAAAAAAATAAAACTAATCTTATTGTTGAATAAAAAAAATTAATTAAAAAGGTTTTTAAATTTTTGAACGTAATTTAACTGTAACTGTCATGTATTATCAACTTGACAGTTGACGTTAAGAAAGCTATTGACTGTTGTTGTTGTTGAGTGTTGAAGAATAGTTACCTATCCCTAAATCACGAATTGTGATATTTTTGATATGAATATGTGTCTTTATAAGTTTATTGAAATTTAGAAAAATAGGGTAATGAACACACAGTGGTATGGCGTAACACACAACATTTTACTATTTTATTAAAAGAGCACATAAATTAATAATGGATCAGCCACTGTCATTAAAGTTGGCTTCACTAAGTCTTATTTCACAGCATAAATTAGAGTGTATTTTATCAGCATGCGGCAGTAAACTCGACTTAATAATAGATCCGTCTCTAATTAAACCTTTAGAAAGGATTTGTGGTGTTACGTGGCTGAGGTAACTAAAAAGAAAGTTAATTATTTATTGTGTATTATATACGTAATATATAAACGCTATTATTTCTTATTTACGTCTATCACACCGATGCTATGATATTTCCACATAGTTGAATATAATTAAATGATTTTACATTATTACAGACAGCATGGCGTTGAAAAAATTTACAAAATGGATCCCCAATTGGGTGCTACAGCCAACACAATCCGCACCTACTTAATACCAGCGTGTCTACAAAAGTACAAATGTGTATTAGACCAAATATCGTCTGTACTCAGCCAAAACCCTTCATTAAGTGATGCTAAATGTTTCCACATTATCATTGTACCAAAGACTATGTCTATTTACGATTCCATACTTGAGAGTAAAGGATTGTATGATATTGTTAAGTTGCACTCATTCTCTTGGGAACTTTTCAGCCTAGATACACAGCTATTAAGCTTAGAACTACCTTTTTTGTACAAGCAAGTATATGTTGAACAAAATCAGTCTCTACTAAGCAGTCTTTCAATGTCGCTGTGGAGTCTATTTCATGTTACTGGACAGCCTAAATTCATTTTATCTCTGGGGAAGTTGTCCTCTAACATACTAGATATATTAGAAGTATACCGAGAAAGCTTTAAGAGAGATTTCGTAAATACTGAAGCATCACAAGAAATTGGTGCACTAATAATAATGGATCGCAATCAAGACTATGCATCCAGTTTACTTACGCCAGCAACTTATAGCGGCTTACTTAACGAAATCTTTAACATAAACTGTGGACACGTTGATCTGAATGTTAAAGAAACAAAGTTGAAAAAAGGAAAACTCAATTTGATTCAGGAAGAGGATAAATCTACAAAGAATTCTGTGATCACATTAGATAGTTTTGTAGATAATTTGTATGGAGAAATAAAACATCGACACTTTTCTGAAGTTCTCAGTGTATTGAGCTCTAAGGCTAAACTGTTGAAAAATGAAGATATTAAAGCGCTAGGCATTCAAGAGATGAAAGACTTTGTTGCTACTAAATTACAACAAATAACCCTGTTTAAACAGAATTTAGTCAATCATGTACTGGCGTGCGAAACAATCATAGCGGAGATGAATAATAAGTTTGAAAACTTAACACAGACTGAATGTGAAATGTTGAATAATCGGAATAAAAAAACTAATTTTACGTTTGTTGATGATCAATTTGGTACCGAAATTCATATGTATAACAGCTTACGTCTTATGTGCTTGCTCAGTTTGACACAGGGTCTATCGTATGACGAATATAATGCTCTAGTAAACAAATATTTACTCGCTTTCGGTTATAAGTTTTTATATGTTTTCCATAATTTAATTAACGCAGGATTATTAGTGCAGCCATCTAGTCCAAAACTGTCACTGAATATCAGTAATTTGAGTAACCTCAGTGAAAGGCTGCCTAAATGGCAAAATACTTTTCAAAGCTTAGCTAATAAATTAAAGCAGCTTCCATCACAGTCTGATTCAGAAAAATCTCCAAGCTACGTATTTAATGGTAGTTACGTTCCATTAATTGCAACTTTATGCCAAGCATTACTTAACTCTGAATCTCTTCAAGAAGCGCTTAATAAGTTATCTGTTTTAAATGACATGAAAGTTGGTGGTGAAATCATAAATAAGTTTAAAAATGGCACAGAGAGTATTAGTGAGAAATTAGGGAATATGTCTGTGCAAAATAGTCTCGATCTTGGAAGTATGGATGCAAAGGCTATCTTGAAAATGTTGAAAAGCGATAGTAAGTTGAATGGAGCGTTATCGTTAAAACCAAGGACTCTGTTGGTGTTTGTTGTAGGTGGAGTAACGTACGCTGAAATAGCGGCGTGTGATGTGGTACAAGTGGCCACTGGTAGTAGGATAATCATTGCTAGTGACTGTGTGGTTAGCGGCAATGATATTATGTCTGCGAATATTTAAAAACCATGACATAGTACTGTTATCTGTTTAACAGATGGTCTTCTTCTTCTTCATCTTCTTGGTTAAAGGGCAGTGCTGCATTGTCACAATTTTGCCAATGCCTAATGTGTATATATACAACAAGTTTGAGGGTCGATATTTGGTTGTGGCAATCAGCAACATGTGCTTCCAGTACCACAGCCAAACATCGACCTATTTAACAGATGGTTCTGATAGTTATTTAATATTTCAATTTACTGCCAGGAATAAAACAGCTTTTTAACCATAAAGTAATTATCACAAAGACTTATTAATATTTTTATTTTATTTTAAATTTTAAAAAAGTTATAATTTTTTTTAAGTTTAACACTTATTCATGTTTAATTTATTTATAAGTTTATGTGAATATAGAATACCTTGACATATAAATATGTTAATGGATAATCTTGCATTTCTATGAATGTTATTTGAATTTTTATTTTTTGTATACCTATTGATATTTTCTATTAAAAATAAGTTTAAATCTGATAATGGTTTTACTATCTCTTTACTGTCTTGAAGAACGCTAACGACTCCAACATTAAAAGCAGAGAAAGTTAAGCACACATACTAAATTTTTACATTGTAATTTTGAACAAAAACAAAACCTACTTCTTAGGGATGCCATCATCAAACTGTGGTCCCCTTATCATGGGAACATCCCTGACAATAATATTATATTAAATAGATATGTTATTATCGCAAAATTTTGAATCATCCAGTCCAATGAACATCCTAATTAGGACGTCTTTAGGTAATTGAGGCTGCCGGTGCATTTACGTCCAACTGACAAAACTATATCTTCTATCGTTTTGTTGACTTGTATGTTGTGTGCTGCTGTGGGGAACACTTTTTTCGGTTGATTTGTATGGGTATGACTTATCTATTATATAATATCATTGATTCCTGGCATCTATTTTTCCCATCGAAAAAAGGTAAATTTTGAGTGAGAACCTTTATGTTACCTTTGAGTTACCTTGTTATATGCAGGCGGTTTAAAAATAAAACAAGGTATCAATACAAATATATACTTTTTATCACAGTACAAAATTATATTACATTCCTAAATTATATATAGCATTATCTGGCTTTAAATTTTTTTCTTAGCATTTCAAAGCCGACAGACATTACAATAGCATTTATTATTTTTCAAGTAGAGAAAGTAAAGGAATGATGGAAACAATTATTAACATTATTATTAGATGTAACAATTTTGGTACTAGGTTTTAAAATTCGTGCTTTACTTCAAAGTACTAGAAAAAATACTTGCTACCCTTTTTTGTCTGCGTAAGAACCATACCCATACTTGAAGGAATATCTTATAGAATTATCGAAATCGGTTCAGGTTTTAACAAGGTACATAGTGACACTCTCAGTCGGAAGCTTTTCGAATTTTAACGCTAAAAATAAAAATACTCGCACGGGAAAATGATCCTTATAACAATAGGAATAAGAAAAACGAATAAAAATTAAAAATACTTTAAAGTTTAAAGTACTATTTTTATTCAAGTTTATAATTTGCTCTTTAGTGACAACATTAAATACGGGTCGAACTCCTATGCAAGTATTTTACGGTTCGACTTCAGTTTGTCATTTTGAGTACTTTTATACTTATACTTGCAAGTATTTTTTGCGATGGTATTTTTAAGGTATGTATATAAGTATAGTATATATATACCACAGTAGACCATAGTCCAAAATGTTGTTTTTTTACCAGAAAAACAGATATTGAAAAAAAAATCTGTATTAAGGGTGTATGAACATGAGTGATTAAGGGGTTACGAAATTTGGCAAGACATTTTAGTTTTAAATCCGATATTATAATTATTACATGCATTAAAAAATAAAGACACCCCCTATGAAAGGGTCAGTCAAAGAAAATGACACTTTAATCAACATTAGAATTAAAATTATTACTATCATGCATTCCGACATTTGTTTTTATAAAACACTAGTAGTGTCCTGTAGTTTTCATTTCAAATATGACAAAATTATAAAGTTTCAATAAAATCAGCTCAGCAGTTTTCAAGGTACAGAGTACATTTCCTACTCTATAAAAGTATACAAAATTGATTAAATTCATATACAGGATGTTTATTTATCGTAATATGGTCTGTCTGATAAATAATCATTTTGACACTATCATATCGGTTCTTTCTTACTTCAACTTCTCATTTTTCTTTCTCTTTCACCAGCTTCTTTCTACAGAGGTCATGTCTCTTAAGTCCGACACATACAGGGTGTTCTTTTTTATAGTAGGTATTTATGTCTATTTACGCCAATACTGAGCGAACTTATGGAAGTGTTCCACGAGGGCCGCCATGACAGCTGTGACGGACATGTCTAGAAGATTTTGAAGGTAGTGCACTGCTTCTTCATCTGTTAAGTCCAGTCTGTGGAAAATTAAATAAAATTATGCTTTATAGACAGACTAACACAGGTGGTAGAGGTATACTGTTGGGCTGAAAAGGGTCGGCCATCGCGGTACTACTCTAAACAAAAACCGAAGTCAACAAATGGTAACTCTTTCTACAATCACATACATTATGATATTATTTCCTTTTGTCACAAATACGTATTTATATGTATATCAATCATAAGAATTGCATATTTTTATTTTTAAAGAGCAACTATTAGTTTATTGCCCCCTTTACCAGCCCGCCTGTTCAGTTACCCCCATAAAAAAAATTGTATGTGCGTCTGTCTCACCGCAGCTTGTCCTGCACCTTCTTGACAGCCTTGTCCGGCTCGAGCGCGATGTCCGGCACGGACGCGTCCACCATCAGCGAGAACAGGTTCAGCATGAGGTTGGCGTGCCTGCCAAGTTATATTAAAGCATTATAAACAATTTGTTTTAATTATAATAAAAAGCATTTTCTCTATTTATAATTTAAAAATTACAACCCTATAGAACTGTATGTGTAAATCTTAGACTCAAAGAATAATATAGACGGAACGTCACTGAACTAATATTGATGCCAATTGTCGCTTTCAATGTGTGCGTGAGGCTTTGACTTTTGTGTACCAATAGCACTACTCATGTGTGCATAATGTTGCAAGCATTTTTAAATCTCCCAACAGTTACTTGGATAAATTTATTGTTTTAATAACTTTTATCTATAATTCTATTTTGGTAATGATTGTGTAAATGATATACATGTAGTAGATTCATAAATACATGAAAATTACAAAATGAAATAAATACTGAGCACATACACTTAGTTTAGTACTTATTTCTTAAATAAAGAATATTTTTTTATGTTATCAAATGAGCTCTATACATATAAACGAAGTTTATATAAAAAAATAACTTCTTAAGTAGGTAGATAGTTCCATATTAGCTTTGATTAAAAAGACACGGTAAAATGTTTTAAAATAATATATAGAAACATTACTTTCAAAGCTAGGAACACAAAACCTCCCCCATAAGCATGGCGGAGGTTTTGTGTTCCTAGCTTGTCAAACTAAAATGTTTACAAAAATTAAAAAATCTATTATGATAAACTACTAATTCCCTATGAAAAGATAAACCAGATTTTTTTAAAGGTTTGCTGAATTGTTCTTTAAAGTTTTTATTGCACAATACGGCATTTTTGTAAAAAAATATTTTATATTGATTTGACAAGCGTAATCATTTACGGCTGATAGACAGTCAGCGAGACCATATTGTATTTGTACGTACATATTGTATTTTTGGCTTATTTTTTTAGTTCACGACGTTCCGTCTATATTATTCTTTTAGTCTAAGGTGTAAATACTTTTGAATAGACAACCCTTAGTCACACAACAGCCTTCTGATGAGGGTTGTGGGTTCGACTCCCGCAGGGAACTAGGTGTTATTTCATTCTATACGTATTTATTTACAATGAGTAACCGAGCGAGTGAATGAGTGATTGAATGAGTGAGTGAGCAAGTGAATGAGTGATCGACTGAGTGAATGAGTGAGTGAGTGAGCGAGCGTGTGTGTATGCTTATACGAGTTTTTCTGTGTTACATAATAATGTGTGTGTGTGTGTGTGTTACAAACCTGCGCAAATGCAAGAAGGCAGTGTAGCACTGCTTGCGGAACTCGTGGTAGTGCTCGGAGTGAACTCCGCCCATGGCCTCCACCATCTCCTTGCTGAGCTTCATGGGCGGCGGCAGCGGCTTGGGGTCGCGGCCCAGGATGTAGCCGAAGTCGATGTGGAACAGGGCACCAGCTCTCGTAAGCAGCAGGTTGTCCAAGTGACGGTCGCCTACGCCTGTTAGATGGTTGGAAGTCATATTAGTCGAAATTTTTTTCTGGAAAATTGGTTGGAAATAAATTGGGAGGTTAGGACGATTATAAAAGAAACTTATGGCTCGAACAGTATAATTAATAACTTTTTTGAAAAATAAACAGACTTCACATTAAAAAGCAAGAAAAAATACATTTACTCCGCACGCAGTAATACGTATTCCATTTAATATATAGAATTTTATAAAAAAAAGCTTTTGTACGGTCGAATTGAGAAACCTCCTCCTTCTTTTGAAGTCGGTTAAAAATGTTTATACACTATCACTTACCCAGAAGATAGGTGATGACACAATACCCAGCACAACTTCGTATATAAGTGTCCATAGTTTCTGGTCTAATGCCGTAGGGAGCTCCTTCGCAGGGACAGTGCTTCCTGAAGAAGTTCTGGATGCTTCCCTCCGTTGCTACTGCTTCGGCGACTGTGACTGACTCTATGAATTGCAAGAAGCCGTGCTTCGAACTCGTTGCTAGCACTTTGTACGGCGTCAGTTTGAGGTCTAAGTTCTCTCTGAAAAATATATTTACATATTTATTTATTTATAAAGTAAAGATAATACGAGTAATCATTTAAACGCTATAAGATACATTTTAAAATCGGCGAAGAAAATTTTCGAAGTGATTCGTAAGGTTAATTTATTCAGTTCTTCGAGCTTATTTTCAATCATTTTAACTACTAACTTAGTAAGCAAAAACTGTTTTTTTTTTGTTTGCGATCAATGATATCACTATATGCCCTATCCCCCCCTGGAAATAGTTTTAGACATCATGCGTCAGTTTATTTTTTTCTTATTTTAAGCAAGTTCACAACTTTCTAACTCACCTCCTAAGCAATTTATCCATGAGTGTGATCATCTGCAGTATGAGTTGGTCCTGACGAAGATCATCTCCATGCTTGAAGATCGCTTCGTATTCACTCCCCTCGGTGGTCAGGAAGGTCAATTTACACGGCATTAACGCCGACTTGAATAGGCTCGCACTTTTCGCTACTATACCCTGAAATTGAATGTGTACAGTCAGCAAAAATGAAAGTGTGATTTTAATATGTACAGTCAGCAAAAAATAAAGTGATTGTAATATGCACAGTCAGCAAAAATGAAAGTGTGATTTTAATATGTACATTTTTTGCTGACTGTACAGTCAGCAAAAAATAAAGTGTGATTGTAATATATACAGTCAGCAAAATAAAAATTGTGATTTTAACATGTACAGTCAGCAAAAATAAAATTGTGATTTTAAAATGTACAGTGAGTGAGCAAAAATAAAATCCGATCTCTATGCTTGTAATCATTAATCAAGGGCGTTTCGGGCACATTATCTCACTAAAACCAATACCAATAAACTCAAACTTTATATGTGTAACAATAAAGTGGTACCATTAAGTTACCTTAATAGTGACGGTGGGGTCGAGCGGGAAGGGCATTGGTTCAAAGCTCGCGAAGTTGAACTTGAAGTGGTCCGGGTCAGCTAGCAGTACTTGCAGGCGCTCTGCCTGCAAAATAAAATAAAAAAATACATAATAAATTAATGACCTGGGAACTGTATGCCGAAAAGATATTCATGGTATAAAAGTCTTACTTTCGACAGTTTGAAAGGTGCATTCAGATTTTCAATTTAGTCCATATTATAAAACTTTATTTTAACAATTTTAACACCAAGAATCTCATAAAAAGCTATAACTGTACAACCGACTAATAATATTCGTATATACATTTGCAGTGGACTGTACCTTGCGAGTGCGCGAGCCGCTCTCCCTGGCAACACTCTTGACCAGCCGCACCAGTTTATCTAGCAACACCTGCTGCCGCGCCAGCGCCGAGCGCGTGCGCTGCTGCGTGCTGCCTCCTGGAATGTTTTTTTTTTGTTTTAAAAGAATCTCGTGGAATTTTATTAAATATTTTTAACTCTACTTTCCCACCCCAGAGTTGTCGAGCTTTACGAGTGTTGCCACCTCGGTCCATAGACAATCGCATAGCCCAACGCCTCACAACTGCGTTGCCAACCTTTAAAATCGGAAAAATGGGAGCGAAAAGCAAAAAATGGGTCTCAGATGCTCTCACTGAGATGATTACATCTCTAAAGAAAAGCCACTTCGTCCGGACCGACAAAATTATTTCTTATAAATTAAACGGCATCGCCCCTTACTTTTTTAGTTAGTACTGCTTTTATATGTATACTTTTTGTCTGCTTTATAATACTCTTATATTTAAATTTCTTTTGTATGTCTAATTGTTAATATTCCTTTGTTCTAATAAAGGGTAAAATAAAATAAATACTAACGACATGACCTTTATTTTTTTAAGCTAGAAGTTTTTTTTGTTTTATTTAGCTTATGGGGAGTTTTACCTTTAGCCAGTCGATGTGAAAACGTCCTCATGACAGCGAGGTACATCCCCCGGGTAGGCAGGGGG
>JADANM010007051.1:695934-706493 GCA_026213755.1 Eurema hecabe | reverse complement strand
TATGTTATACGATATGTAAACATTATTTGTAAGTGTTTTAATTATTTTAAGTATCACATAACAACACGTAAACCAACTTTATTGTCCGACTGCAAGGGATAAAGAATGAGTAATGGTTTTGGCAGTCTGTTTGTGTATATTTTCAACCGTTGTATCAAAACTAATGAACTGAAATAATGAAGTTATAACATTATAATATCTTACGTACGTTTGTATGAAGACTTTTTTACCTAGATTTAAACTTAGAAAAATTTTGCGCTTCTAACATATTCATTTAATATAACATCATTGGCACAGATGAATAGGTTCAGTTAATAAGTGCTGGTCACGCATTTCTAGCTGCCCGTTTTTGTTCACGTGGCAATGCCGGGACATGAAAAATATACCTACTATTTGTTCATCCAGTGTCTTAAGTATCTGGATGTCTATCTTCAACCAAATCCATTGACTAGTTCTGTCGTTAAGAACGTCTAAACACAACACAAACATTTTCACAAACTTTATTTATGACTAGCCGTTGCTCGCGACTTCGTCCCCGTCGATTACTTTTTCCATTATTTCTCGCTCCTATTAGTCGCAGCGTGATGTTATGTAGCCTACAGCCTTCCTCGATAATTTGTCTATTCAATAAAAAAAGAATATTTCTATTCGAACCAGTAGTTCCTGAGATAAGCGCGTTCAAACAAACAAACTCTTCGGCTTGTTATTCAATAGTTATTTCATAATTTAGAAGTCAAAAGTAAGTAAAAAGTAAAAAGATTAAACCAAACAAACACTTATTGTTTTACTTGACACCGACTCACCTCAAAGAATCATTAAAATCGGTTCATAAACGACGAAGTTATCGGTGAACATACATAAAAAAATATTATACATACAGACGAATTGAGAACCTCCTCCTTTTTTGAAGTTGGTTAAAAAATAAATAACATTTTATTCTCAAAAAGTTATCGGTATTCGATATAATTTTGATTTTAAGATTTCGTTTCGAGATCTTATCTGTTTTCTGATTATTATATAATTTAATACAGCAATTGTTGACCTTATAAATAAGAATGTATTTTTAATTACGGCCAGGAAGTTTACTGTTAATAAAATTTAAGTTTTAAGTTTTAATGTAAACAGCTGTCAAAATACTGCCCTTGTAAAGAAATAAATAAAACAGTAAGTGTTTGTTGACAAAACAAATATTCGTTTAAGTAAAATAAATGAATATCCGGCAGATTACATGTAGTCCATTTTAATTATAATAAGCCAAGTGTGTGGCGGGCCCTGCATAGACTAGGGTTCCGTCTTCATAACTTGTGAATTTCTTTATTTTATTAGAATTCAAGGAATTTTGAGGTTAGCCCAGAATATTATTCAGGGTTTAGTAAAGGTATCTACACCAGCAATATTTAAAAGTTACCTTCGTTCTTAGATTACTATTTTTTTAAATACATATCAGATGAACAACAAAGCTCGGTTTTCAAATAAAAATCTTTAAATTGTATTACTCGTCAAGGAAATATCGTTTAAAATCGTTTGCCCCCTATGTTATAAAAAGGAAAGCTTAGAAGTCTTCAAAACTTCTTAGGGTTTTAAGAAGGATTATTCCCACTATACGGAGGGACGTTTTCTTAAAAATATATTTTTATATCATCAATGTCTACGTTATAAATATTCACGCAAAATATCATTTGTCGTGCTCTATCTGTGTAGGCTGTAGACCAAATACGGAAAAGAAGAAACTCGAAAATTAGCATAATCAATTATTGTTATTTAGTTATCACTTCATAAGTAGTATAAAACAAAGTCGCATTCTATGTCCCTATATTGGTATGGTTAAATCTTTAAAATTACGCAACCAATTTTCATGCAACTTTTTAAATAGTAGACTGATTTAATTGGAAGGTTTATATGTATAAATACACGCATAATATATGCGAACGAAGCCGGGGCGGGTCGCTAGTGTAGGTAAATAAAAAGACGACAAAAAATAATTCTTATCCGACCATAACTTATTCTACTGGAAAAATACTAGCTAGAACAGAATGACACTTATAACTTTGTAAATTGATTTATGGAGCTTATGAACTTAATTATTTATTCCTTATTTATTGGATACGTAACCCCTGCCTTGTTTATAGCTGACGTCAGACGAACAAATAAACGATATTATTGTAATATAGCAATGATATAGTATGGAATTATTTAACGCGAGACTTTTGGAAAGAGATTTTTTTTTACTTCACTAAACATATAAGGAAAAATAGACCTATTTTTTAATAATGTAATGTGCTACATATGTAGCACACAAAATGGCTAAGCATAGATACAATTTACACAATTAGTTTAGAAATTCAGGGATGAGATCCTTTAACGTCAGATTTTAAAGATAGTATATTGTATCATATAATTAAAGCCTGATTATTTTTATATAGCTGATGTATTTAATATAACTTTATTAATCCAATAAAAAAATGCTTACATCGATAGTACTTTAAATAACTTTTACATGTATAGCATGATAAAGAGATTTATAAAAAAATGGGTTCATAGATAAGACAGCTTACGAGACATGTGTAGGCAAATTTCTACATCTACAAGACAATGTTTTAAATACTACTGTCTTACTAATGAATGCCTATTATTAAAATTTATTCATTCCCAATCTTAGTTCTGGCGTAATACCTAAAAATCTACGTCGCCATGAGCTCATTAGGTGTCCTCCGGGTGAATCCTGACTGATAAGGAGGCACGCCCAAGTATAATGCTCGTTTATTGTGTTTATATTGACCCCTTATCGTTGCGTCACTGCATTTCTCATACATAAATATAAACTCCGAGATCTCTGTCCACAACAAACTTGTCCTATCTAGCAACTCGACGTGGTATGTTCTGTAAAAGCAAAAAACTGTTAAAGCATAACATGAAGATACCTTTAAGAACTTTGTGAGTGTTGGGGTGTACTGGGGAGATTGCAGGGGTTTTGGGGAGATTACGGGGAATTTGGGGAGCTTCAGGGTGTAAAAGTGAGACGCGATGGGGCATTCAGTGAGCTCGTTGACTGTGAAGAAGTGTTACGTGTATGTGATGGGTCGGATTAAGAAACTGATACATGTTCGCAAGGGGATGTTCGATCTTCGCGTGTGGCCTGGGGTGGAGGGCAGTGAGAAGACGCCGGGCAAGGCCCCGGATAGGGGCAAGGAACAGATGCAGAGACTGGCGAAGCTGGCTAAGAAACATCGCAACGGACATATGCCCAAGGTTAGTTTCATCCAAATCAACAATTTTTTATAGATTGTATTTCCATATAAATGTGTATAATCAACCTAATAAAGAAAGTCGGCATGCAGTATAGAAAGGTTAGAAACTAAGAGATCAATTACACATAATATTATCGTAGTTAAAACTTAACTAAGGGACTTCTAAATTATACATAAAACTCAATTGACTAAATAACCCTTGACAAACCAATCAGAAAACTAATGTCCATAAGCTTATGAATCTTCTTGTAAGACTAGGAATATGTATGATGATCGGTCATAGCTTTAGTTGCATCCCTGTGCATTATCAGTCCATACATATTTAAATAATAACATATAATATACTAACCGTTCCCCGCGGGTTTACCCGCGTAGTTCCCGTTCCCGGGGCAATACCGGGATGTAAGCTATCATATCTTTCAAGTTGGATCGAACTGCACATGGTGTGCGAATTTTATTATAATCGGTTGAGTAATTTAGGAGTCCATTGAGGGCAAACATTGTAACACGAGATTTATATATATTAAGATTAAGATTAAAATTAAGACGTGAAAAAATAATATCCAACTTTAAAGAAATACCGTTACTTGCAAAGTTCACGATTCCCCACTTTTAATATAATGCGGATTCCTATATGTTAAAAAAATACTGTACCTGTTTATTATAGGTATTACTAAAGATAAGATCGCCGTGTAAGATTATATATTACAGTTATGTTTTGAAGGGTGAGGTCCTTAACACTGGCAATACCGTTCGGCTTAATTTTATAACCCGTTATTGTGATAGTGGTTCAAACAGTTTCTAAACACGGAGTATGAAATTTCAAGGAAAGACGATTTAGTAATATGTTTTTTATGCTTAGTGCATACTTAAAATATCTAAAAAATCGCATTATATATACTCCGACATCCACAGGTTTTTCATTTAAAGCTTTCATCATTCATATTTCAGTAAACTGCGATATATCATATAACGTCTAGATATACTAGTATATGTTTAGATACCTTGGTGCAAACAAAAAGATTTGTTCATATCTTTGGGTACCTACATAGCGTTCGACTCAAAAAAAATTCGCTTTCTCAATTCTATTGATTAAATAATTGTCAATATTTGTCTCAGTATATATTAACCCACACACACACACACAAACACTCATACACACCCACACATACTCTAATAGATAAATTTTTGTCGTATTGGGAATACAGGCCGGAAGCCTACTTTAGGCACCAGTCTATCACAGTACAAATATTATTATTTACATTATAGTTATTACAGGGAAACGTATCTAGGTATAATAAAACCGACACATGCCACAAGTGACCCAAAGCTCATGTTTGTATAACCTTAAACCTTTGCTAAACATCCGGACAGATTCTACGTTCTGTAGTAATTACGTAAGATGATTTCCTGTTTTGTAGACTTAGGACTTTCTATTAAATTGCAAAACATTGAGGAGTTAGGAGTCAAGTGGAGCAGAATTAGCATATTATGGTTTTTATAGGTATTGAATAAATTGTATTATGAACAAGTTTCGCAATATGAATATAATCCTTTGTGTTGTATGGAAATCGTTCGCTGGTTCAAATCCGGCTCGAAAGACCACGGGAGTTATGTCGTTAAGGTGGTTTAATGAAACAGTATTAGATTTTTGATATTGATATGAAAAATTTTAACTATTCATTGTAACAATTCTGTTAGAACAAATTATTGTTTATTTTTATCGAATACACTTTCAAATTAAACATCCATAATTTTTCCAGTAACAGCAAACAGCTTACCCAATTAAAACTAAAGTAAATTCTCCAGGTGGACTGGCTGGATCGTCTCACCTTTAGAGAAATAGAGATGATAAATGAGAAAGAGAAGAGGAACTCCAACTACATGTATCTGATGATTGAGTTTCCCACCGTCCAGATTGATGGCATTGATGTGAGTTTGAGAATTTCAAATGTATTTTAATAGTACGTGCTTGGGAAAGTGATGATTCTTTTATTATAGGAAATTAAATTTGATGGTTTCATTGTATTGAAGAGAACCGATTTAAAAATTCTTCCACTGTTGTAAAACTGTAGTATACAGGGCTAGAATACTAATTTAATTTGCTCCAAGATCAGAAAGAGAAATAATGACGAAGCAAATAAAACATCGTAAAAATAATTGTCTAGTTTTTAACCGTTTAACTGTCTTGATCCCAGTACTTTATCTTTGTTTTATAATATGAAGAGGGGAGACGAACTGGACGCACTCCTGATGGTAAGAGTAACTCCAGCCCATAGCCAATGCAGTGCTGCCCAGAACTTTGCTATAAAACCCAACTTCGAAATTAATACAGTTAATTTGAAATCTTGGTGTGTTTTAGCATGCCGTGGTGTACTATGAACAAGATGGTGATGAGATGTACCAGTTTCGAGCACAAGCCGAGGTGGTCACTGTGCCGGATTATGAAATACTGCAGGTGGGTTAAAATTGCAACGTCATCTTTCTTCAAGCATAAACATAGTTTTTAATCACAGTGCAGAAATTACAATATTGTTTTTTTAATGGATTTCAAAATACAGTCAATATTAGACTGCTACAACTACGGCAGACGTTTTCACTAGGTGATTGGTTTGGTGTTTACGAAAGCTCCTTTGTAGTCCCATTTCAATTTTGTCCAAATCTACTATCATTTAGAAGGCTTGTGCTACAAAATGGTGTTTTACATTTTATCAAAAGCCTCATGATTAGAATAACAAATTAAGGCACTCGTATCATACCACAACAAAATCTAGTTAGTTTTTTTTAATTCAATTATCTTTTTCTCCTGTTCTCTTATGTTTTAAAATAAAATAAGCTATACGTTTTGGGTTAGGAGAATCTAGTGGAGAGCAAGCAGCACCGCCTAGCTCGGTCAGTGAGGGGCGAAGCGCCAGCCAGGGACCTGAAGCCCTCAGCTGGGGAGAGAGACCGCCTCGCCGTGCTGCTGGCCGCGCCGCCAGCGCCTCGCGCTGCCGATGACCAGGACCTTATATGGAAGTACCGGTAAGGAAGGATATAGATCTTTTTTATTTTTTAATTTCAGGTGCAAAATGTATAGTGGGATACTTGGTGATATGATATATCAAATTACAGTATGTAATTTTTATTTGGTAATGATTTTGGACTGGATATTTGGTCGGTAGTTGAAACCATAAGTGGTTTTCTAGGAGATAATGCTATTGAGCAATAAGGTCGTGTTTGCTATCTTTTGCTTGTGCTTTTTGTACGTGCTTATTATGAAGTGTTTATTTTATAATTCTTTGCTAGTTTTAGGTGTGTGTTGTGTTAAATAAATGAATTTTTTAAACTTTTTTTTGTTAAATGATTTTAATAAATAAATAACTTTTTCTTTCAGATTCTACCTATCATCACATCGGAGAGCGCTTACGAAATTCTTAGAATGCGTCAATTGGAACAGACCGGGTATGATTTTACATAACAACATAATTACAGACGCACACACACACGCTTAATTAAAATGTGTTTTCTCATCTAAAAGAAACATTTTTACATACATCTAAAGATATAATCTAAGTATTGATATTGTACCAAAACATACAAGAAATAATTATAAAAAAATATTATATATCTATTTACTAATAGAATAACATATATATTATACTTACTACATATATAAATATTTGCAGGGGAAGTCCGTCAGGCCCTAGCCATGATGAAGCAGTGGGCGCCCATGGACGTGGAAGATGCACTGGAGCTATTAACACCCAAGTTCACGCACCCAGCTGTCAGGAAGTAAGTAAACCCGCATGACAGCATATGATTCCTAATTCCTATACCTACCAGGCAATGTACGCCAAACAACCTTTTGACAACAACTTTGAAGACCACTTGGCGCAGTGGTAGCACAACTGCTTGCAGCACGAAGGGTCGTGGCTTCGATCCCCACAACGAAAAAATATATTTGTAATTTTAATTTGTGATTTTCTGGGGTCTGGGTGTTGCTATGTATTGTTTGTGTGTATTTACAAAAGAAAAGTATGTATATGTAATTCATTCCGTTATCTAGTTGCCATAACACAAGCTTCTGCTTAGCTTGGAACTAGATGGCGCTGTGTATAAAATGTATAAATGTCCTAAAAATATTTATTATTATTATCAAAAATGTCCGATTTGACAGTTCGCTACACAAATCTGTCAAAATTACTAGACTTGAGGCGTGCTTAAATTTAGTTTGAGTATGAGTATTTGGCCGTATGTGTATCTTATTTAAAAATTTAAATATTGAAATATATGTAACAGGTACGCTATATCTCGGTTAAAGCAAGCACCTGACGAAGATCTACTCCTGTATCTGTTGCAATTGGTTCAAGCTCTCAAGTACGAAGACTTTCTAGAGATACACGAAGGTAAGCAAACATCCAACTACATAATATTAAAAATATGAAAGTTTGTGAGAATGTATGTACGGATGTATGTTTGTTATTGTTACTGGCAAAAACGGCCGGACAGATTTCGTTGAAATTTGGTATGTAGATAGGTGATACTCTGGATGAACACATAGGATACTTTACATCCCGGTATTGCCCAGAGAACGGGAACTACGCGGGTAAAACCGCGGAGCAAAGCTAGTATTACATATACCGCAAAATTAACAGTGTCATATAAGACACATATGTTAAATGAATGTTTAAAAAAGATTAGTTATTAAGAATACCTAATAAATACAAGTAATCGCCATGATAAAAGCCTAGTGCGTCGATCGCTGGCTTAGAGTTCATTGACCGCGAGTAGCCAGTTGTTTAAAATACATTGTTGGTTTTCTTATTTTATCGTTTCATGGTTTTATTAAGATAAATTAATATTTTTTTATAGTATTATAGTGAACTTGGATCTGAAGATCTTTGATCTCTTGTAGTCTAAATTGAAAATCAATATTTTCATGGTTCTATATCTACAGAATTCTACAGCCTTCAGAGTCAAAAATAATAATTGTGTAATAAATAAGGAGTGTTAATTAATTATTGTATAAGGATGGATTCTGTAAAAATAGTGAATCTTAAGGAATTTTCACAGCATCGAAATCTTAGGAAATGTTTATATGTATCGGCGAAAGTAGGTTTAATTCAAAAAACCAAAAACTACATAACTGGTTTTAATAAGAATGTGCTGCTAAGTAAGCTGCTGCTGATTATAGCAGTATTGTTGGACAGGAACGAATTCCATAACAAAAAGTTATAATCTACATATTGTTGTATAAATAAATAAATAATTATAGGAGGTGGTACTACCCCCCCAATACAAAAAACACATACCTATCTATAATATAAACAAACCTAACCTTGACCACCAGCAGCGGAACTAGGTCCAAACTACAAGTAGGTTAGGCTACAGATACAAAAACAGAAATTAGTATTATTAGTATTAGTATTATAAGCATTAGTATTATTAGTCTAATTACTATTAGTATTAGTATTATATAAAGTATAAAGGGTAAAATAATACAAGCGAAGCTCTTAATAGAGTACGTGCGAGTGTGTGGGAAGGAGTTGGCGATATCGTCAGAGGGAGAGGCGAGATCGCGTTCGAGCCACCCCACTTTGTTGACTGCGTCTGGTGAGATACTTTTATTATCTCTCGGAATTTGATACAATAATTTAGTTGTTGGACTTTTAATGTCACTGTACAGAGGTTATTGCACTCAAAAAAATATTTTATTAGATATTTGGTATTTAATACACTCATGCACGTATACGCACACGTACACGCACTCACACATAAATAATAACATACACAAAATATTTAAACACTAATAAATGACACTTCTTATTGGGAAAACGTACTTGTAACAGTGTCTAATTATTGTAAATTTAATTCCTACTAACACTTCTTACATGTGCCCACTTTTACCTATTTTATACATAAATTTTTACAATACGAATAATGTACAGGTTTTTTTGGAGAAAAAAAGATTTTTTTTTTCATTAAGCTCTGGAGAGATACTTTTACTATCTCTCAGACTAAGGTACAATAATTAGTGTATTATAATTTGAATATTGAACTTATGGTAATCTTGCACTAAAAAAGGTATTTTATCCAATATTTTATAGATTGAAACAGACAGACGGCAAAATTATTTTATATTTTTTTGCGATATCGTAATGCATTGGACAAGCAGATTGTGCGGCTGCAACGACATGTCTGTATTGATCTATATTTTTAGTTTTGACGTTCATAAATATCCCAATGTGATTTAAGTGAATAATTTATTTTCCTTTTCATTTTCATTATACACACACTAACAGATGCACCTATACGTACACGCACGCATATATAAACAGTGGCATACACAAAGCATTTAAAAAAAATATGATAAAACTTTTTGCTAACAATATATATTTATAACAGTATCTAATTGATGTAAATTAACTTCGTACTAATGACTCATACTAACAGCTGTTACGTAGTATGCTTTTATTAAAAAATAGCTTATCTTTGTACAATAAGATAAACGTACAAATTATTCAAAATAAAGAAAGTATTAACCATTTATTACAGACAACTTAAAAAAAAAGTTTACACAATGTGATTGCAAAAAGAGTACCATTCATAACGAAGATATTACTAAAGTTATTTACCATACACAATCAATAACTCACTGAGGATTTTTATTATTAGCTAGTTTACTTATACAGTGTTTTACAAAACAAGAGGCCGATCCGATTGCCTCTTACTATATACCGGTAGTAAGTCCTTATATTGCTATCACTAGCTGTGCCCGCGACTTCGTCCGCGTGGAATAGTTATTTTGAGCCTCATATTTAATTTTGCAAACCTTTCTGTCATTATCTATACTAATATTATAAAGAGAAAAGATTTGGGTTTTTGTATGTAATGAATATACTCAAAAAGTACTGGACTATTTTAATAATTGTTTTTTCATTAGAAAGCTACCTTGAAAATGAAATGAAAATGAAAAATGTTTTATTTCTGTGTAAATGTGAACCAAATATTTTCACCTACCACCGGTTCGGAAATTAACCCGTCGAGAACCGGCATAAGAAACTCGCACGGGTCCTACACTTTTTGCCGGAAAAATCATCTTTTAGAATAAAATTTACAATTCTGTAACATAATTGTAAGTCATATTATCATAATGTCACTCAGATCACTAATCATAAGTTTAGTATTATGTCAACCCGTGCGAAGCCGGGACGGGCCGCTAGTCTTAGACCGTAATTATTTTAAAGTAGGTACTTCTGCGTAAATTATATTTTTTGTTTTATTATCTTGTGGTAGAAGGACACAACCCGATCTTGATAACGCGAAATA
>JADANM010007051.1:608527-645296 GCA_026213755.1 Eurema hecabe | reverse complement strand
TATAATACATGCATCATAAAGGCAAACGAAGCCGGGGCGGGTCGCTAGTATGACTGTAAGGCGGTATATCATGTTTGTTATTTTCGCAAGCAAGCTTTCACGGAGGCGACAAGAAAACACCCCCGGCGTGTCTCAAGACTGAAACTTAAGCTCTTAAGTACGGAAGCCTTTCAAGCATAGTGCATTGTGGTTGTGGTTTGACAGAAAACCTTATTGTTTTTCCAAAGCATTATAAAATAGTCTTCAGAAAATCTTGTATAGGATCATTATGTTACAAGGAAGACTCAGTAGTTTTTTTTTATTTATGTTTTTAGGTAACAACTATAGACATTAAAAAATAATTTAAATACGCATTATATGTCATATGTCATATGTAATAAGTTGGACATGCTTGATCGATTTCAGAAGGTCCCAAAGTTTTAAAGTTCAAACATTCACTGACATCAGTGGTTGGTATATCCTAATGTTGCTTTTTAATTTTTTTTTATATATTTTTAATTCCTTAATGTTTGTCAATACTAATGGATTATTAAGATTCTTGAATTGTATATTTATTTATATTTTTTTTAGTTAAAAACAATAAATAGCTTATCTTCTTTTCTAGAGGAGTTACTAGGACTGCAGAGTAAAATAGGAGCTTGTTACTGTCATAATAAATGTTCTCTAGAGCTTTTGCCAGAACATAGCCTTGTCTTACATGGCCACTGGATTGAAAATATGGCTTCGATAACTTATACGAGCAGTATATTGGTATTAAATCTAGGATCCATCTTAACATTAGAGAACTATCTATAATAATATTATAATGAAGTAAAGTTTGTGTGTTTGTTAAATTGTAAGGGGTTATCTCGAGATCTACTGAACCGATTTTAAAAATTCTTTCACCAATAGAAAGCCACATTATTGCTGAGTGTCATGGGTTATATAAAAAACCCAAAAAGATAATTAACATTATGCCCAACGAAGTGGGCACGGGTCAGCTAGTATAGTATTTAAAACACTTATTAAACACTCATTAATTTCAAACCCTCTGAGTAATTTTTATTGGTAAGTAAGACCAATAAGTAAAATGTAAAAGCAAATTATATTATTTTTGGCTTATTAGGTACCTATTCTAATTGTTATACATAGTTCTAATTAATTAACAATCAGTTTTCAAAAATTCTCTGGATAAAACAAACGTTTAATTTACTTTAATTTCTTAATTTAAGTTACCTTATAATGTTTTTATTATTTCAATTAATTAGAAATAGATGTAATAATAAGATTAATAGAAAATATATTCACGATGCTTTCTTAACAAGTACTCTAGTGCTTCAGAATTAAACAAGAGCTTGTTACCGCGCCGTGATAAATGTCCTGCAGTGCTATCGCTAGAACTTTATCTTGTCTTACAAGGCCACTTACTGCATTTAAAGTCGTTTTCCAAGCTAATATTTAATTATCCGAAACTAATATAAGAAACAAGGAAACATTGTTGGGCAATAAATGATCGTTTTTTATAATATTTATATAATAATTTAATTGACGTTGCTTTATACCTTGAGTTTGAAATGAAACTTTTTGAGAAAGAGGAGAATTCGTAAAAAAATTAAAATCAGGAAAGAAAAGGTGCTTCTGGAAATTACCAACGGCCAAATACTCATACGCAAATTAAATTTAAGCACGCCTTAAGACTCGTAATTTTGTCCGAATTGTATGGCGAACTGTGAAATCGGACCGGTTTAAGTTGTACTTAAACTTAAGATGCGTTTCATTATTCCGGCACAAGGCATTGAGAATTTAAGTTTTGCAGTATTATAAAGAACGTCTTGTCGGCTAAAATATATAATAATTGTAAACCTATGATTAGTATATATGTATAATAATCTGATAAGGTCTTATGTTATTACCTAAATCATACATAGTACAAAACAGTCGCTTTTTTGGATTATGCAACGAATTTAAATGGGGCGGCGTAATTTTTATCTCATTCTACTCTCTGTCATGTATCCTATATAAAATATTTTTGAAATAATCATTCAAGCGAAAACGTTAATGTATATGTACAATCGATGCACATTTTATACGCATATAATACTCTTGTATAGACCTTAAACAAGGCATATGATGAATAGTTTTTCCTATTAACGAAATCACTTTTTTTGTATCCATATTATTAACAAAGAAACCATTAACAATACTGGAGCCTAAATAGAAGTATCACTTGAGCAAATACGATTTGCAGTAAAACCTAAGACCTAATTTCCTTAACCGATCTCTGTATCCAAAGTTCGTAACTTTACAACTCACCCGTGATCGCGGCAAGCGTTATTAATGCGAGAGCAATACGCAGCATTACTGCCCCGGAGCGCGGCCCGCAGCATACTGAAGTCTGAACGAATGAGAATTCAGAAGACTGAACCTTCCCCCTCCCGACTCCCCTCGCCCCGCCGAATGCGGCATTGCGTTTACGTGTTTTCCGATTTGCATACTTTTGTTTTAGGAATAATAATTTTTTATAATCTGTATAGACATCGGATGCAGCTTAGCGTTTTTAATCATTGCAACATTGATTTTTTTAAAGCATTAATATTTAATATGTAAAATTTAACAAGTGTGCTAATCAGTGCATCTGAATTCTGAACCTGATTGGAAATATTCATGTCATTGATATTTTCATTAAAAATGTTAAAATTCGCTTGCTTCGGTATACATTTTAAAATATAAAAATTATTTTTGTTTTAACTTCTTCTCATAGCTCAGTAAAAATCTTCAACTTACAGTAATTATTCTTCGCTTTTTTATATAAAATAGGAGAAAAACGTGCAAACGAGCCTTCTTATGGTAAGTGGTCATAATCCGTATACACTCTTGAAGCATGACAGCTCTGGAGTTACAAAAATGTTTTTTTTATATATATTATGTTAAGAATCTCTTAAAGGAAAACTGAAAATTGGTCAGATAGCCTGGCAGAGATTGATGTACAAGAGACGACCTTATTGCTAGTTGCTACTAGCAAGGAGAGAATACGTTCTTATCTTTACGACACTAGCTACAAAAAATGTTATGCCTGCCTTGCGGACTAGTGATAGGTATCTACCTAATTGTTTTGTAATATTATGACAATTCAAAAGTATTACTTAACGTACCCAAGCTGGATTAAGATACATTCGACTTGAACTTTAGTCTCTCCTACACAGGACGTGAACTAATTTCAAGTTTCATAAAAACGAAACTCCATATACGAAGGTCTTAAAGAACCATTCGTCATTTTTCAAAATGAATTTTATAGCTGTTGTTGCATTTCGTATAACGTTATATTTTCGGGGTGCAAGAAAAACGACAAAGTTCTTGCAAAACTTTCTCCGCTATGAGTCTTGTAAATAATGACCCAGCTTTTGGACTATAGACAATGTAGACTACAGATTTTTTGTCCATGAAAATATTACCTCATACTTTAACTAGTGAGAACATAAAATGGTGTATCTTTAAAGTACGATCTACGCTATTATTATAAAGGCACAATTTGTAACATTTTCACTTAACTTTAACTCTTATAAGAAGACTTAGAAGGAAATAAAGAAGACGTACATGAAAAGGAAGAATAAGAAGTAGAAGAAGAAAAAAAGCTGAAGAGGTGTCAAGGACTTCAGAATGGAACGAAGTTAAAATAATAATAATAATAAAAATAATTTTTTACTTTTTATTTTTATTTTTATTTTATTAATACAAGGTTGTCCACCAATCTTTACAATAGTAAATGCACTATAAAATGACATTAATACAAAGATGAAAAGCTTATTGTAAAGACATTACAGGACAACACAACATGCACAATACAATTACTATTTTACAATTACAATTATTAACAATACTAACTAAAACATAACTGATAATAATAAATCCGTTGTCCAAAAAGTCGGTTTACTTACGATAGATGAAAGTAACAACGTCCTATGAAAATACTGATGGAATGGCTGCATTTTTTGCCGATTGTGCCTTTTGTCTCACGAACCGCGTTCTCGTTTGCACTTCAAGCCTGAAATGGAATTGCTTAGAACAAGGTAACACCACATGAGTCATGTTTCTTCGTGCAGCCAACTCTATTGCATTATAAAACGTTGTCACGTTAAAAACATGAATGTTTGGTACTTCACATTAGAGCATGGCTTACTTCATAGAATATTGCATTTCAAAATCAAATTCAATCGTATATTTATTCAACTAGGCTACGTTTAGTAACACTTTTGCATCGTCATGGTATTACAAAACATTTACCGGTTCAAAAGGCATTTTCTACAGAGAAGAACTGACAAGACACTCTGATAGTCGCTTCATATCTCGGTATTGAAATGGTAGCAGACAGTCCCTAGTCGTGTAGAGTATACCGTATTATAAGTATAGTACGCGTCACGAATCTTTATCGCTGAACGAAACCTGCACAGAAATCAAAAATAAGGCATCGAGGTAACGGCGCGGCGCGCGGGGCGCGTGATCGTCGGGTGCGCGAGCGTTGATTGGTTGTCCCAGTCGTGTTGTCTTTCTCGCACAATACGTCAATTACGAGCGCGATTCTACCGTTGCGCAGCTATTCTCGTCCAGCGCTAAACATAAATGACGCGCACTATAAACGAGTATTTGCAGCAATGTGACGTTTCACGATAATGACTGCAGATCCGATGCGGTGTCTCCAGGGTATATATAATACCTATTGCTTCACGGTATGACAGAAATCTCGTTACTATCCAAGTAATAAAGATTTATTTCTGGCTGTGTCTTCGTATGTGTAAAATAACTTTTTCTTTAAGGTACTATCTGTTCAATCGGAATTTTTAAAGCAAAACTTTATCTTAAACAATATTCATCGAATTGCATATTTATTTTTTTATTCCTAAGGTTTCGCGGCTAAAAATCTAAAAAGATGTCTTTGTCGAGATTCATAAATTCGAGAACGCATATTCATGATCAGATTTTAAATAACAATCCTTCAATACCGACTACAACTTTTCATATTTTAACTAAAATATCTGTAACAGTAGTAAAGACTAATATGCCTATATTTTTTTACATCAAATACGTCTTATAATGTTGTCTTAAATGTTAAGTAGCATAGATTATTAAGTCAAGGCTAAACATACACGCAATAAAAAAACTATAATATAAAACACGCAAAGGGTGGTTTTTGCTAACTCGGTATCCTAGCAACCGCAAGCAGCCCTTAGCAACGATTTTTGAATAGTTTACAAAGTGTAATAAAAGGTGAATTACAAATAATGTCTTCAATTAATCGTCCGATGAGCCAGATGAGGAAACTCGAAACTGTGAGTAGATTTTGTGGGTCTAGGAATTTATTGAAAGTTAAGTTATATACGAAGTCTATCAACTTCCCGTTTCCTTTGTATGTCTTCATGTTCATTTCATTTTCCCCTTTTTAAAGGCAACACAATCGCGAAGAACATTCCACTTATTCAAGGACAAACTTTCTGCCTTCAAAGCAGTAGCGTAACTGGCCACAACTTTAGAAAAATTAATCTGATTATTTTGTTTAAATTAATTAAAGCAAGATAATTTAAGTTTTCGAACGCGTTAGTGATGAGTTAATAATATTAAACAATGTATAATCTGACTATAATATTAACTGATGGGGTATCAATCCCCATCTGAAAAATGCGCGGGCCCCAAATATAGTATAGCAAAATCTTTGTTTATAAGTATATATCTTATGACGAATATTTCTGCTTACCTACTTAATTTTATAAACATATAATATCTTATTTATTTGCAAGGTTCTTGCGAAACCTTACGTGAAATATATTTTTAATTGTGCATTTGACATTGCAGTAGTTAGTTCTGCATAGCGTGTTTCTAATCTTATAGAGTAATTATATATATAAATCAATTAATGTAATGTTGTGCGCTTTAGTCAGGCGTGAATAGATTATTTTTACGTAATAGAAATTTTAATACTTCTATAAGTTAATCAATTATCCAAAAATTATAATACTAATCGAAAATGCAAGCTGAATGGACGGTTCTTTTGAGTACCTTAAACGGAAGTTTCATGAAAATTAAAAGAACCTACGAATGAAAAAACCGCTAAAGCAACGCTAACTAGACTAGACTAGACTTGACTGGAAGTCGTTTTATGTCTCTTTCCAGCACAAAGATACATGCACCACTTTTACCAACTGCATTTGCCAACTGAATTTTGATGAGTGATTTCCTGAAAGTGATAATAAATGTGATATAAAAAAAGGATTGTTAACATTATGCCCGACGAAGTAGGCACGGATACACTAGTTTTTTATAAATTTGTATGCTTATCGTGGACGCCTATAAGTATGGCTGCATTATATTGCTTTATATGAATATTTAACTTTATAATTTTTATGTGGTAATTGTTGAATGAATGTACGCCATGTTCGCGTCCCTAAAACAAAAAAGTGCTATTTATTAAGCAGTCCCCAATCCACTAATCCCGAAGGTAGCAGTCTTGTTGTTAGATTATCAAGTCTACAGTTATGAGCTGACTTGATGATTCTTCATTGATATCTCATCATTATTATATCACATCCATTAGAGCAACCAGTTTAAAAACTAGTTATTTTGATCCATAGATTACTTCCCACAACGTCGATAACCAACCTCTTTCGTAAAACTTTTTAGAAAGAAGCAGTGTTCCGCGCTCGTAAGAGAATACTTAAGTATTTGGTGCTGGGGTTCTTGAAGCAAGAGGGGCTGATGAGGACGGCGGAGACGCTTGCCTCGGAGGCGTCTTTAACCAATGAGTATGAGCTCTGTGATAACATTGACTTGGATATTATGCTACAGGTAAGTTCTTTATTACATATCTAATTATTTTCTGGTGATTATCTTCCTTTGAAAATAAATAAGAAAACACCTTATTTTAATAGTGCGCAAACTAATCCCACGCTAAGCAGAGAAAATCCAAGCTAAGCTTGATAACGAATTGCATACCTATACGTACTTTTGTTTTGTAAATACATACCTACGTAATACGTATACGTAGGTATGTATTTACAAAAATATTCTAGGGTAATATTATATAGACCCTAGAATAATGCAAGAGGCTGAATTGGGTCGTTTTTCTCAGGGTTGGTACCACTTTCTCACAGGAAAACACACACAAACAACAGCGTCAAATAATCGTAATAACTAGTACTTATTTTATTATCCTTCAAAGTGTGTACAAAATTTTTAAGCTCAATTGTAAGGTTTACAGAATACTGTAGAATTACATTAATAAATGTGCACGTTTTTCAATTATTTTAGTAGGTAATTAGCAAAGGTATATCACCGCTTTCAATAACTCAAAAATAATAATAAATATACAAAACAAAAGCACAATAGCCTTCCTCTCTGGATATATTTTTTAATACTCCTAAATGGATTTATAGCTCGGCTTCTGTTCTGCGGGTTCGGATAAAAATTAATTGTCTGTGCAATCCGTGACAGGCATTGTGGCGCGTTTTTAAATGACATTTATTAATGGATAACCTCAAAGAGGCAAAAGCTTAATGCACGGTTGAGATATGAACTCGTAGTTACGAGTGTAGGTAATCCTAGTTTTTTCAATTATAGCATTAGAGCGCATTATGCGGCATTCAACTATATATTTCTTTATTCATATTATGTTGAGCACTTCAAAAAGTACTAAGTGGAGCTTTCGCTTGATGCGTGCTATTTTATACATATATACTAGTACGTTTTATACATATATAAGATATGTATGGGCTTAGCTTAGCGTAGCTAGAGCGTATAGAACAGTCTAGATTCATGTAAAAAAGTATGTTCGTAGCAACCTTAGATGTTGTATGCAGGGTCAAAATTGTCAGTCAAGTCCAAGTTAGATTTTTTTTACTATTTTGATATTCCGGATGTAGACGAATTCGATAAACATCGCTAAAATCAACATAGTCATTTTATGTTACAACTAGCACACTGAGATTTTATTATCATTTTACAGATACCCATAATTTGTTATGGTGACAGGGTTTTTCAAAATCGGTCCATTAGCTTCAGAAATTATTGCAACAACATTACAAACTTCCAACTTTACCTGTTTTTAAATCATATTATGTATTTAATTCATAATATTATTATTATAATCATATTATTAAATTAATTTAAGATAAGTAGGTATATTTCACTTTTACTGTGGCTTAATTAGTAAATAGTAATCAACTCCCTTCAAATGTAGACGAAGGTAGCTATGTAAATAACTGAGCGTAATGAACTGTTAATAAATATCATCCAATAATAGGCTTAAAATTGATCGCGAATGACCTATTTCTGTAGGAACGGTGGAACGGTGGAACAATTAAGTGCCGAAGGCAACGGGCTCTCTCCGCGCCATAAATTTTTAACTCGACAACTGAGAAATGAAAAGTTTAATGAATTGTGATTTGTGATTCTTGTTGGCTTCACGGAGATTTTGAGTCTTTGAGATTAGAAGTCAAGAAGTCAAAAATATCTTTATTCAATTAGGCTACGTAAAGTAACACTTTTGAATCGTCATGGTATTACAAAACATTTACCACCGGTTCGGAAGGCATTTTCTACAGAGAAGAACCGGCAAGAAACTCTGATAGTCGCTCTTTTTTAAAAAAAAAGAACATAATATTTATAAATAAGAACATAATATATATAGATTATAAGTAAAATAAGTCTTTTAAAAACAATTTAAGGACAATTTTTATATTTTCTCGTAAAAACTGCTTTACGAACCGGTACTCAATTATTGAACAATATCGTAATGATTCATAGGCGCAACTTTATGTGTACCGATTGAAAAAGTAATCTCAATATTATAAATATTAAAGTTTGTAAGTATGGGTTTTTGGATGTTTGTCTTTCACACAAAAGTACCTACTAAATGGATTTGACTGAAATGAAACTACTCGGTTAAAACTATGGGGCACGTTTAATCGCGGATATATTTAAAGTATTGAATTAATTTAAGCGTCTATTTGAAACAAGCTTTCAATAGCATGTTTATTTTAAATAAATGCTTTTTGAATAAAATCGACTAATAGATAAAGTTCAATAATAAATCACGAATTGGTTATTGCGCAGTTTGTTTTGCTGGGCAATTGAAAAGGAAGTATTTCACGTATTTTAACGGTGCCATACCAAGCCGTGCCAATCTCGATGTTTCTGAAATGTCATAGCTTCGTTTAGGCTTATTCCTAACTAGCTTTTTTGCATTTTTATCAAGTCCTCATGTGTGAACTCAACTTCGGGTTATGTTGATTTTGTTAGTCAACTAAAAAAAGGAAAAGCTAGATTTTACTTGGATTTAGCACATATTTTTCGACTGTGAAGAAAACTACGTGGAAAACCACACGGGATAGGTAGGTATGTAAGCTTTATAAATGGACCGTTAAAACTATAACAGTGTTATGGCTATGGCCTATGGCTTATAACGCTTTTTAACCCTTTTTAATCAGAAAATCAACTTCAAAGATTGTTGTAACATCACAAAATGGCAAGCATATTTTTTATTACTTGTAGTACTTTATTGAAAATATACAGCCAGTTTCAGTAAGTATATAATTAATAATTTAATAGGAATGGTGTCAAACAAACGTGGTGTTCAAAAGCCCCATGTGCAGAGAACCTAAGAATCCAAATGGGGTCGGTCAAGGGCGCGCCCGCAAGATCTCATATTTTCTTCATGGCTTGGATGCCGTGTAGTGCCAACATGCCACATGCATACTCATTACCTTGGTCAGAATATGTTGCGAACTTTGCATTCTGGCTTTGTGAAGTTATAAAGCCTTTGTTGTAAATAAAACGTAACTTAAACTTAGTAACTTTACTGTTTGTAGTAAAATGTCTGCCTTTATGAAATCAGCGCCTAAAAAGAGTCAACAAACTTTTGACAAAGAATAGAATTATACGATAAAGAGTAGAAAAGCGCCACATTCTGCCACTTTCCACTCATACGGAATGCCTCTTCTTGTCCGGTGTTCCTCAGCTAATATAACAACATATCATGATAATAATTAGCCTTTGTTTACAATCATAAATAACATTTCATCTTATTAAGACGGGCATTTGTTTTATTGCTCTCTAACATTGGTATCCGCGAGAAGTCTCCACAATCTATCCCTGCAAATAGCTCAAGCCTAAATAAGCTTTTTGCCTTTTTTGAATATAACATTATTTACGTTGGTATATTTTTATATTTTATTTTTTAAACAGCGTAGACCCCTTATTTGAAATTTTACAAAATCTGATGCTGAAAATTGTGATGACACACAGAAAAGTGTACACCTACTGTAGGTACAGCTAAGTGTAGCAGTTAAAATAAAATTACAATTCTATGAAAGCGATGCATTTGGATATTTGCCATTTATTTGGATCGTTAGTATCTTCTACGTCTCGCTCGAGTCAAATTTATTCGTAAGAACTGCGCTCTAAAAGTAAATAAATTCACTGCTTTAAAATGTCCTTTACGTAATATGAGGTTTATTATTTTTGTGTTTGAATTAAGAATAGTCATTTATATTTCTCGTTATAAGCAATATAGGAATTACTTTTTTATGGAATCTGCTTCCTGATGGAGTCGCGGAAAGTTTACTGTGAAGGGCAAGGCAGAACCCTGAAAATTACTAAAGAAAAAAACGTTTAATAATGAATCTGTTTCAGGATTACTGCAGTTATTACCTCATACGCTTCAACAAGCAGCCGCAGTTCTGTCGAAAAGTGGAAGAAAAGCAAGTTAAACGTCCACAGACGAGACGAACGAGACCCGAGGTGGTGGAGCCAGTGGTCGAGGTGGTAGACAGAGAAGCGGATCTGCCAGCTAGCTTCACTGTCACTAAGTTATTGCAGGTATTTTATGTTATTGTATTTATAGGTTATTTTATTGTTAAGGACTGCCCTTAGCTGCAGGGGTTCCGGAAAAGAATAATGCAGCATGAGATACGTAGGGTTCAATCCAGTTGGATTCCAACTTAACCTGTAGTCCACCCTGGAGACTGCTTATAATACATAGATTACGTGCTATACGCGAGCGCATTTCATATCAGAGGAAAAATGACCAGCGGTGGTAATAGGGGAAGCTTACTTTTACTCATAAGTAGTCAGTTGTTGCAAGTGATTTGTAATTTCTATGCAGTCTTATGTAATTCTGTCCAGTGGACCTTTCTAAGTGATTTAATAATTTTAATGCAGACTCATTACAAGAGTTGTTTTGGACGTGATTATTAAGTTTTATGTAGATATATTGTATATTTTTTTAATCTGTGGTGGTCCTTTAGGTTTTGACCAAGATGTAATATAATTATCACAGATTGTTTTTTCTACTCAACAACTATCATAACTTATTCTAAGGTTTATTTTAGGATACCTATGAAGATGCCGGAAATAAAATTCCAGCCCTAGAAAGAAAGCCCCTAAACGGTTTTCTATCAAGCTTATCGTCAGACAAGAAGCATTTGGTGGAGATATTGTACCAGGACATCATAAGGCCGTCACAGGTGTGCTGGGAAGATGTAAAGGGGTTGGCCACAGCGAAGAGCATTCTTATGGAGTCCGTGGTTTATCCAGTAAGGTATCATTCAAAATTTGATTATATATTTACTTGGTACTGGTGGTAAATGTTTTGTAATACCATGACGATTCAAATGTGTTACTATATATAGCTTAATTGAATAAAGATGCTTTTGACTTTGACTTACATAAAAACTTTCCGCTTGAATACCTCTATCTATTAAAAAAATCGCATGGCAATCGGTTGCGTAGTTTTAAAGATTTAAGCATACTTACGGATACAGGTAAGGCGACTTTTTTTACTATGTAGTGAAGTAGAATATAATAACACTTATAATATATCCCTCCATATGTATGATATTGAAAAGGTTATAATCCCCGCTGTATAATAATCCCTTATCTAAAATTCGCTGTGTAGAATACAGGGATTATGAGGATATCTTCTCTACCGATACTGTACTGCGACATAAGTCTAAGCTCCAAGTTACCCATTGTTACTCCAGGTACCCACAAGTATTCACCGGTCTACTGGAGCCATGGCGAGGAGTACTCCTGCACGGTCCACCCGGCACCGGTAAGACGATGTTAGCGAAAGCTGTGGCTGCTGAAAGCGGGTGCACGTTCTTCAACGTCACTTGCAGCACCGTGGTCAATAAGTGGAGGGGGGAGTCAGAGAAACTTGTTAAGGTACCTGGTGTTTGATGTGGAATTTACAAACAATGTTTAAATCAATTTGGTCCATATTACTGCAGCATATTCGTAGTAGGTTACAGAAACAGTTATTTAAAAATGGTTTTATAATACTATACTTATGTATATTGTTAGTGAACGGTATGGTTAAGAAGTAAGTCAAACATTGAACCAACTTAAAACGTACCTAACGTTTAAGCGTTGAGGCATGATTGTTTTTAAGGACCTAAAACCCTTACCTAAGAGTACACTCTTAAAGTAAATATTTAATACTAGCCGTTCCCCGCGGTTTTACCCGCGAAATTCCCGTTCCCGGGGCATAAAGCTATGTAATATGCTATGCGTTAATTGAGGGTATCACATACCTATATTACAAATTTCGACTAAATCGGTCTAGTCCTTTTTGCGTAAAAGAATGACAAACATACATCCATCCATACATTCTCACAAACTTTCACATTTACAATATTAGTAGGACAATACGATTTTGTGTTCAACTTCCAATAGGTCCTCTTTAAATTGGCCTCCTTCTACGCACCATCGATCATTTTCATTGATGAGGTGGAAACCCTGGCTTCCGAGAGATCTTCAGCGGGCGAGCACGAGGCGTCTAGGAGGTTGAAATCGCAGTTGCTGACTGAGTTAGATGGGATCAACCAGCGGGATGGCATTGTGTTTCTACTTGCTAACTCTAATATGCCATGGTAAGTCAACAATTTTTTCATCTCCTAAAAACCTAATACATTAAATGCCTTTGGTGCCCGCAAATGTCTATTAGGTTGCTTCAATGGATTAATAAATTGTCAAATAAAATAAAATTACGAAATTTATAATGCATGGATTAATTAATAATATATAAATGAATAAATAATATTTCAGGACATTTATACACAGCACCATCTAGTCCCACGCTAAGCAGAACTTGTGTTCTGGCAGCTAGATAACGGAATAACTTTTCTTTTGTAAATACATACATACAATACTAAGCAACACCCAGACCCCACAAAAATAGAAAAGTATTTTTCCGGTGTGGGTATCCACCCTTCGCGCAGAATGAATTTCGTTTTGAATGACGATCTAATTTGTACGAGACAAATTTGAATAATAGCTGATCATGAGATAAGTGAGAATATTTAAAACAAATCTTATTTTATTTTATTTAGGGAAATAGATACAGCAATGCTCAGGCGTCTAGAAAAACGTATTTACATATCACTACCGGACGCCACTACGCGGGTAGAGTTGTTCAAAACGTATCTATCTGGCAACATCGAGTTAGAGCCGCAAGTCGATTTTTTGGAACTGGCAACGAAAACTGAAGGCTACTCTGGAAGCGATGTTAAGACGGTGTGTAAGGAGGCGCTGATGGCCAGTGTCAGGAAAATGCTGCCGAGTATGGGAAAAGGTAAAAAAAAAATAGAATCTGGGGCATTCCACGCCAAGCGGACAGGTAAAAAATGTGGATGCTTCAGATTTCAATAATATTTTAGTATGTTATACCTATATAGGTCCTCAACCTTAGCATTCAATATATAGTTATTAATTTAGCCTAAAAAAATTTTGAGTCTACAGCAGGAATGCACTATTTGTATTCCCAAAATACGTAATTTAAAATGAAAAACGATAAACTTAATAAATGTATTTTATAGTTTTTAATTTACTTAATACTTGATACTATTACCTATCTATTAGTCGTTTACGAGGTATCGTAATAACGAGAATAAGCTACAAAATTTGAAATTAAATTACAGAATGATTAACAAACAATTTCACACATATTCTATCCGTTTTTTTTGTTCCTATAAATGATAATTAATATCTTCATTTAAATTAACTTTAAAGTGTTTTGATTTCTAGGGGATCCAGTAGGTATTAGCTACTTCCAAAAATCTTTTAGTCACGCGATCTGCTGATATATTTTTTATTGCAGGACCAACGAACAGAAAAGACAAGTTATCTTTATCGGACATCATAGCTGCTATTGGAAGAACTAAACCGGTTTCTAAGAACTTGGCACAAAGGCATGCGGACTGGCAGAATAATATGGGGTCCACATAACTATAGTAATACCTAAATAAGGACCGAGATTTCAAAAACTCGGCATTCTAATTATACGTATAGGTCGCATCGATAGAATCGCGCTCGTAATTGACGTACTGGTGCGAGAAAGACAACACGACTGGGACAACCAATCAACGCTCGCGCACCCGACTATCTCGCGCCCCGCCGCTACCTCGATACCTTATTTTTGACTTCTGCGCAAGTTTCGTTCAGCGCTAAAGATTCGTGACGCGACCTATACCGAACTAATTGAACAGCAGAGAATGTATTTGTAGTGTCCGAATAAAAAAGGTGGAAAAAAGCAGTCACAAGTGGCAAGAAAAAATTAGGAATGCTTAGTCTCCGTAGGATTTCCTAGGATACTTTAGGGTGTTGACAATAACATACTTGTGTGGAATTTAATTTAATAAATTCATACCTCTTTTTTATAAATCGGTATATGTAAAATAAAACACTATAGCAATAATGAGATTTTATTTGGATCTAACTTTTAAAATTTACAAAATATACATAAATACTGGTCCTATTCAATGACCGTTAAACTTAACGTAGACTTCGTTTTTCCAATTTTCATATGTGGCTATTTGTATACGTAACTTTATGGCAATGAAACGTATGCTATTAAACATTGAATATTACACAGCTACATATACAGAGAGTAAAAGAATTAGGTGTGAAAACTGAAACCGTAGGTATAGTACGCGTCATTTATGTTTAGCCCTGGACGAGAATAGCTGCGCATCGGTAGAATCGCGCTCGTAATTGACGTATTGGTGCGAGAAAGACAACTCGACTGGGGAACCAATCAACGTTCGCGCACCCGACGATCACGCGCCCCGCGCGCCGCGCCGTTACCTCGATACCTTATTTTTGACTCCTGCGCAGGTTTCGTTCAGCGCTAAAGATTCGTGACGCGACCTATACATAGTATTCCCCATGATCATAGCACAAGTTAGTAAATCGTTAAAAGGTCAATAAGGAGTACGCCTTAACAATAAAATCCCAGAAAGCGTTCAAAACCTTTCCATTAATAAATCAAAGCCACTATAAGGTTCATTTCATAAATGATGGCATATCTTGGGAGTAGTAGCTGGGCTGCTTGCAAGGCTTCTTCTATACTATTATGATATGACTTACAAGTATTTATTTAATGTATACTTATGTTATGTTACAGAATTGTAAATTATATTTTAAAAGATTTTAAGATTTATTTTTTCCTCCTTTCTTGCGAGTTTCTTACGCCGGTTCTTCTCGGGGAGTTAGTTCTCGATTCCCGAACCGGTGGTAGGAACCATGTAGACTTTCTGAAGGTATTTGTTTCATTTTCTTAATGCAAATGATACGTTATTAGAGTACTCTTACCGGCCCAACCCGATTTTAGGACAAATAATAAGATAATTCTTGGAGGAAGGATAACGTTCCAAGAATAGAAAGAAAGAGAGAAAGAGATATGACAAAATTAAAATCCAATATTTGTTTTCCAAATTTTCGGAGTAAATTCTTTTGCACTCTGTATACTGTACGAGTTCTAATTCACAATTATTAAATTTTTACAAGGAACACAATATATAGTCTATGGAAAGAAAACGCTTCATAGGGCGAAAAAGAAATCGGCTTCATAGGGCGATATCTCCCTCGCACAGTCGTTCTAATCGATACCGGATAGTACGTGCGAAAGAGAAAGCTATTACAATCCGAAAGTAGCCATTGTCTTGAAACATCGATGTATGGGCGCCCCAGCTTCTGACCTGATTTTCCATATACTACGCAAATTAATCCAAAAGTTAGAATAAAGCTTTGTTTACACTTTGGTTAGTGATTAATTAAGTTCGTAAATTTTTATATTTGTAGTAGTTGTTTCCAGAACTTGAGTGCGCAACTATCTCCTAGGTACGCCCAGATCGCTTTAATATATAATTAATTGATTCAGTAGATTTCAATGCGATGCTAAATATCATAAGTTGAATTCATTAACCCATCTTTTAACACGTTCAGAAGATTATTTCTTCCCACAGATTTTCGTACAAAGATTATTGAATTCATCTTTTAAATACATCTTCTTTCCTTATTTCGAATAAGACAAAGATATTACAAGTAATACGTTTTAAAAATAAAGTTATTCAATAAAATAGATATTTTTATTTCCAATCAAAAGTCGATACACTGAAGGGTTGACTAGAACAAGAGTCATTAAGACAATTTAATTTAATTAAAAACAAACTCGTGTGTTACACGTGCACTGTCCAAGTCACGAGACAAATTTTAGTGTCATTCATGTAGCATTTATTTCCTTAACTAGATGTGTTCTTTAATGCCGGAATAGTGAAACGCAACTTAAATTTAAGTACAACTAAAACCGGTCCGATTTGACAGTTCGCCATACAATTCTGTCAAAATTACGAAACTTAAGGTGTGCTTAAATTTTATTTTACAAATATTTAATGAGTATTTGGCATCTGACATTTCCATCCATACTAATCTATACATATATATAAAACAAAGACGGGTTTATTACAACACTCAAGATCGGGTAGACCCATTTTCATGGTTTTTGGTTCGTTGGATTTGTTATTTTGTCCCGAATAGCAGAATACATCTTAAAAATAATGACTGTGAAAATCAACGCGGACGGAGTCGCGGGCAACAGTTAGTATTATATAGTTGTAAGTCGAATTATGACATGAATTTGTAAAAAAACTTTTATTAACTGATATAAATGACATTTTTGAGGGTTTTATATATATTCTATATTAAGACCCAAAAAAAACAAGGACGTCATCTAGTTTTAAATGTAACGAGCCTCTTGTAAGACTATCTCAGGAAAAGTAGCAACAGAACACAATATAACCAAAGAAGTCTCGTGACTTGAACACTCCACATTGTGAAAATTTAAATAAAAATAATGTTCAGTACAGTCTCACTATTTATTTAAATATATTAACTTATATAATTTTCCTACAAAACATGCAATTACATATTTATCTACACTATAAAGCTATTTACACGATCATACAGAAGAACCTATAAGTCAAAAGCTGAAGCATTGAATAAAAAAATAAAGTCATATTAGTCATTAAGATAATAAAGTCCATGACGCTTATTTTGAAAACAGCGCCATCTAGTTCCTGCTAAGCAGAAGCTCTACTCCGAACACAATCGATGTCGATTTTTATTATTTTCGATACAGTTTTTGAGCAATTTCGTTTAATATAAAAACGTTTTTGTTTCTGTTTCGATAACATTCCGAGAAACTGATGTGCGATCCGATTCTTTATTAGAGTATATCAAGTCTCATAGCTCGGTTAGCAGTATCAAAAATTTTCGATATCGACGATGATTGGATTCGGAGTAGATACTCTGAGCTTGTGGTATGGCACTAAATAACGTGAAAATTAAATATAGGTACATTTTTTTTTGTAAATTCATATATACATATAGCAACACCTAGATCTTAGAGAGATACAAATGTAAATTGCAAATATTAGTAAGAATTTACACGGTATATTTTCATCTATTATGAATTTCTATCGTTTAAAACGTTAAATAGTTCTAAAAACACAAGAATTCATAGACAGACAGACACAACAAATTGTTAGAAAGACTTTTTGACTTATCAAGGTTCTACTGTATAACAATTTAAGTCTAAAACATTAGTTTAACATTTGACTTTTTTAAGCATATTGTAAGCTCTCCTCAGAGATAGGATATACCTATTTGACAGATATTCATAATATTTATAATTCTAGTATCATAGATAAGTTCCTGTCAAACTTTATGGCCTTTGTGATATGTTATTTGTTTATAATTTAAATAAAACTAAGAATGGGTTAGCATTTTTGAAGTTAAAAAAATTGAAGGATGATTTATTCACAATCATTCTTATTTTTCTCTAATGTTTACTTAACCATATAAATTATAAAATACGAAGCCAATTTTTATAAAGCCATAAAGTTTAGACAACCCTTTTTAAAAAGATATCGATTGATGACATTATTATTTAATTAGATATACACTTGAACTATAAAAATAAATTCACACACAGTTTTAATTTTCTATCACAGATATATATAATACGGGTGATAAGCGTTTTTGTTCGTGGTTGGCATATTTTTTTTTTATTTGAGACTTCATTTATAACCTGCTACCGACATGTTATGCACGCATATATCTACTATGCATGTATTATATACTTGAGAAGGCTTACTGTCTTCGTTAATCACTTTATTAAAAATAGAATCCTTTAAGTAGTTTTAAAGATGCATAGTTACAGACAAGACATAGATAAATGATTTTGTTTAAGACTTGACACAGATCTAGGATTTTTTTATATAGCAACACCAGTCTGTGGCCAATGTAAAATACATATATAGTGTAATTAGTACACCTTTACCAAAAGCTTATTATGAACTCGTTCTTTAAGTTAAGATCATTTGACAATCCCAATTTTATAATAAATTTCTCGAATTATGTTTAATAGATTTATAAAGGGCCCATGAGAAATCTAGTCTATTTTGATCAAAGCATAAAACAAACATTCTAATTTTGAACTACAAAATTACAAGGAAAAATTTCGACTTTGACAGCTATCATTTTTGTATCCGCGCATACTTACTTGAATTTTGACAGTGACAGTGTTGCCATCACACTTCGCTCTCGAACCGTGCACGGAGTAGTATCTCAGCCAGGAGCCGCGCTCGGTGTTAAATGTAGAATATAATGGCGGGAATCTGGCCGTCCTCTACGGAGGTGCCATTGTTATTTCCCGCCGCATATGAGAATTGAAACGCGACCTTTTCGCCGTTGTTACAGTCCACAGTGACACGGCGGAGACCTTTGGTGCCGTAGTATGAGTCTGTGCCCTGGAATTTAATTAAAACAAATAAAAAAAATAGCCATTTAATATTATAACTTGTCCTTATGACACATACAATATTAGTTATAATAATGCTTTCTGTGTGGGCATATTCAAGGAACTATATTGGCCATGATTTTTCTCATTCTATATAATCTGTCTCATTAAATGTCATCATCATCACAATCATAGCAATTGGTTTATATGAGTAAAATTGTTGGGCAGTTTCATTCACATAAACCATTCACTATGGAAAATAGAATACAATAGAACAGAATAGAAGATAATATAAATAATTTTGTACATTTACCTTGAGTTTAGCACTAGCTATATAGGAAGTATTTGGCAGTATTTCTACAGGTTCCTTAAACATGGCTCGGAAGGTGTCGTCTGTCCCGTCACAGCAAAATGTTGTTGTGTTCGAGCCGCACACCTTTTTCGTTGCTAGATGAATTATCTGTAAATTATAAATAAATGTTTACTATATGACGCTTAATGAAACTATAAAACAATGAGTCGCTTAAAAGCGAACAGACATATCCATAAAAAATTTAAATTGTTTATTTATAAGCCAAATAAAAGCATACATAAATATATCTATACACTTTATAGCATCTATACAAGGCTTATTTTTTAATTGCTATTTAAATTTACACACCTGTAAATGTACTTCATATTCGCTAGGTCCAAAATAAGATCCATACAACCCAAACCCTACAACAAATATCCTCTGATCAACTGTAAACCTAATTCGATCCGTGGTTCCACTGTAACCCCACCTCGACTCAGTTTGTGAAAACCTATTAACCGTTAATTCCTTTCCAGTCATACAACACCTAGGTGTGTCTAGGAACCCCACATTTGGTTTAGGATTTACAGTAAAATATAGGAATAGTTGGACTATTTCTCTATCATCGAGAAGTCCACTTTGAGCAGGGCCCATTGCAAACTCCTCTACTGACATTAAAGGGAATCGGATTGCGTGAAACGCTCGGCCAAGAACCGTTCTTTGGTTGTTCGGTGTGACGGGGAGCTGGCGACGCACGCATTCGGCTTCCGACCAGCGAAGCACAGCTGTGAAGATCTTAGCTTCTCGTATGCGTAGAGTGTCTCTGTAACAGAATAAAATTTTATAGGTAAATCTTTTATATTATTTAAGTTTTATCTCTTAAATCTCGGATCTGTATAAAATTATAAATATTTAAAACATGTTACAGTGAGTGGTTTTGTAGATAATAACTTTCTTAATGAATGGTTAATATGGATATTTCTACAAAATGTATGTTCCTAAAACACATATTATATAAAGAGATTAATATATTAAATAAATAAAATTATATTTATTGACTAACACTACAAAGTTATGTAACTATACCTTTCTAAAACTGCATTAAGAGTATCCTGATCTATATCTGTAAATCCTTCTGCATTAACCGCATCTGCTGTGTTCTTGTCTATCATCTCCAAGCACAGAGCAGCTAACTGGGGCTCGTCAAACAACCTGGCTTGTGTTAACAAGAGAAAGGCATTGTCCGTCCCCAGATTGCTCTTGAGAAAATCAACACAGTGTTCCTCTAATGCTGCCACTGCATACTTCTTTGCTGTATACAGTGTTGTCATAACACTCTCCGGACCAATACGAACTTCATCAGAGTATAGGAACTTCAACAAGTGTAGGAAAGCCGCTGGCTCCACGTCCGGTAGTTCAACCTCATCGGACTTAGTGGCCAGAACTCCGTTAAACATCGCATCGAACACAGCACTACCAACAGATAGAACAAATTTATGCGCCGGTATTACTTGTTGATTTGCTTCTTTGCCTACGATAAAATGAACGTCAGATAAAATCTCGTTGTTAAACAAAAAAGACAAGCGCTCCTTTACAGTCGTCTTCGTAGCCTGCCAGTTGTGTAAGCGCCCTCCAGTATTATGAATAGGCAAATTTTCGATCGCTGACGATGAAGGTGTCGGTTCGCTAGGGTGAGCGATCTCTTCTTCGGCACGGGGTCTAGTCATCTGCCGCGCTTGCTGGTTCGAGGGTAACATATTTTGAGGGGGTAGGTCCTCTCCCCCACCTTCTTCTACCCTCACATTTAACAGTCTATTGACAATTTCATTCTTGGATCCAGAAGCCATAGTTGCTATGCATGAGACGAAATGCCGGTTGATTATGCACTAGTATTACAAAGAGTAAGTTTTCCACTATAAAAAATTGGAAACCTAATGAGAAATATATATTCAAATATGATTTAATTGGTCTTAGTATTATGGTTCAATACATCGTGACGATTTTTAACAAAATATTCCGTATTTGACTTTTGACAAGCAGTGTAATGTCAAATTAGCGTAATGCGTAAAGGAAAATGTCAAATGTCAACAATTATAAAACATTAGCGGTAATAATAAAATAATTACGTAAATTACGTTAATTTAGAAAAATGTGCACTAGCAGGTAATAATTATACTCTTTTAAGATAATTTTATATTTCAAGTTACAATACAAATAATTTTTAAGTATCCAAGTTAGAATAATAATTATTTGAGGAACGTCGCTTATGAATTCACATAATACATAACATCGAAAGGTATACGGAATACCACCCATGTTAAAAACAACCTATGCTACTATTTTGGATGTTTTTAGGTTATTTATATTTTTTAATTCTTCTTTTTAACTTAAGACTACCCCCCGGATTCTATTGTATTAATATGACCTCAAGAGTCACTCATTTTGTGTAAGAAATTTGTGTAGTTTGAAGTTTGTTTTAATAGCGAATTTCCGATAAGGTGTTAGGTGAGTAATCACTGAGTATTATAGGAATAAGTCATGTCTCCTATACTAAAGATGGATCTTATATTAAATCAATTTAATTATTAATAAGTAGTTATAATGCATATCGTAAAATAACTAATGCATATTTGTATATGTTTATGAAATGAAAATGCTTCTGAAGTTTATTCGCTCCATCGCGCAAATACAAATTATCGAAAACCAATAGTTCCAAATCAGCTGTTAACCCGGTTCCTTGCAGGAATGATGTATGAGATGTATCTACATATTAACATGATTTAATTTTTTTATATTATAGATAACAATAAAATAATACTCTTTATTTTTAGGAGCTTACGTCGCATTGGTCGGAGTCGCGAGAAAAAAATCAACGACTTTACGTTCTCGATATGTGAATTTAGAATCCCAAAAGTATGAGGCTGATAAAAATATAGGTAATAATATGTTTTGAAAAAATAAACCGACTTAAAACTAAAATACAATAGATAAATTTCCTAGCACAACGTAATACGTATTTTCACGTAATATAAAAAAAAGATTGTATAATCATTTTATAATATGAAGTCGGTGCGAAGTAGGTAAACCTCCTTTTTGAAATAATTAAAAAAGGGAACAAATATTTGGTTATTTGGAATAATATAATATCGATGAACATCAACGGACCAGTTTAATACATACATAAATATAAATTAATTTATAAAATAAGTACGTACTTTAAGTTAGATTTGTACAATTTTTAATAATGCATTTTAACTTATTATTTTAAGCAATTTAAACCGATAATTACTAGATATTTAATAAAAAAAACAAAATATTAATTAAAGAAATAGCAACTAAATATTAAATGTAATTTGAAAAATGATTGTCTTGAATTCGCTGCAAGAATATAGCGAGTGTTTCAGGCGGCGGTAAAAATGAATGTTTAATGAAAACAATCCTCTAGCCAAAGTACAAGAACTGGATCGCATCACAGCACCTAAGAACGTTTAGACACGTCACTCTTGCAAATAGAAACTATAGTTATTAAACTAAGGGCGGAATCAGCTTTGGGGCCCCAGGGGGGTCACATAGAACTTATAGTTTAATTATGATAACAATAGATACAAGTAATAAGTTGGTATTTTATTTTACTGAAGATCAAATATAAAAATAAAATTATGTTCAATAGAGCCTACCTGGTCCTGCAACCATCTCGGGAGGTCCCGTTTCGGCGGTACCATAATGAAAGCCTGCTCAGTTAGGCGCCATCACTAAAAAAGGTAATTGCTTATAGCTAATCAAGCCTACTACGGCCTTTTTTTAAAATTATGTATTTACTAGCGACCCGCCCCTGCTTCGCACGGGTGTAACTACAGAATGTCCTCATACTCACCTCATAGACACACGTCTCTGCATTTTAAATTTGTAATAATCTTCGGAACTATTCATTTAAATTACATGCTGTAAAAAGCATATTCTTCATCTATTAAAAAAACTGCATTAAAATCCGTTGCGTAGTTTTAAAGATCTAAGCATACATAGGGACAGACAGACATCGATAGCGACTTTGTTATATACTATGTAATAATGTAATATTCTCAACCTGGAAAAAATCACTTCGGAGTGATGAGGTTGTGCTTTACATCAAAAGGTTATTTATAAGTTTTGTTTAAAGTCTTTAGTGTAAATACGGAGCATCTATAGGCCTCGTTGTAATTAAGTCTATAGCATATTTCGTACGTCACTAGATACACGCAAGCGCGTCACGGTCGATTCAGCTAACAGGTGCTCGCCCGGCAGTCCAACTGTCGCCAGCGACAGGAAAACATTACACAATACCTTCAGAAAACTCGCCCTTAAAACCATATTGTCATGACTGACTAACTTACAATAACGCATACAACTTCATAGAAACCCTCCCGACAATTCGCTGCGCCTAAAAAAATATGTGAGCAAAATCCTCTTTCGCCGATCTGCGTATTGCGTTACATGCAACAGGCGCCCAACTTATGACTAGTGTAAACTGTAATAGTTGAAATTTTAATGTTGACCCTTTTCTATACTGTTGTTGATGTTTCTCATGTATTGTCTATTAATCTAATCCGAGTGCTGTATTATTAAGTGTCTAAGCGTTTTGAAATGTTGAGCTTATAATCGATCTTTAGACTATTAAAAGATATTAGTATGAAGTATTTTATCCTAGTGAAGTTTGGACACATTTTCAAGTAAAACGTAAGTTTCATTTTTACTATAAAATATTGTTATTTGCGTTACTGCTTTTTCTTTATATTTCTGTAAGTGTACATGGCTTACTTTTTTAATTTTTATATGTAACATGTTACTAAATATATTAACGTCAAATCACGCTAACTTAAAGTTATCTATTCATTTAAAGAGTTTCATTAAAAATATAATATAATTTTCAAATCATTTAATTAAAATAAAACAATCTCTAATTAATGTGACTATTTGCTTTAATAGTTTAATTTATATAAATGAAACTCTTAAACTATTGAGCACTTCTAATATTATCTAGAGAGACCTCATGTTTCCTTAAACACACGTTATAAAACTCGCATGTTTTCTTTCAAATTAACAAATTATCTCTATTAATAATAATTAATTAAGAATATCCATAAAGAACGGGATGACAACTAAAAACTGTTTAATTCACCTTGGTAAGAGTAGTTTAAAACTGAAACTGAAAAGATTTTAAAAACAATTAACATGTACTAAGTATGAAAATACTTTAAAAGAAAGTCTGAATTAATTAGGCTTCTTGGGAAATATAACCTGAATATACCAATTATCAAAAGGTTTGTAGCACTTGTTGCGACTCCAACTCTTCAACTCAGAAGAGGACCCGGCATCCATAAAGTACATTTTCTGTCCCAAATATTTAACCGACTTCAAAAAAGGAGGAGGTTCTCAATTCGTCTGTATGTATAATATTTTTTTTTCATGATATATATCATCGATATCTTCGTCAATTATAGACGGATTTCAGTTTTTTTTTTGTGGACTCAGCTTCCCAATGCATTCCTTAACCAATATGACATGGTACCCTTAAGAAAAGTGCATACCTTTCAAAGGCAACACACTCTTAAGTGAAGTAAGTGCTCATGGGCGGCGTTAATCACTTTCCATTAGGTGACAAGCCAGCTCGTTTGCCGTCTTTTATGTTTAAAAATGGACTTGGTCAACTAACCAAATTTATTTTCAATTATTTCTAACTCCAGAATCAATGTATCTCAGTCGCTATAGTTGTAATACACTTACCTACTCCCCAATATATAGAGAATTTTAATTTTACTATGAATTTGTAAGAACAGGTTTTTTTTTATAATAAAACATTAATATATTTTCATTAATTAAACACTAGCCTGATTTTTTCTTAGTACATATATCAGTTTTATCAAATGTATCTATCAATACAATTGTTATTTTAACTTTAAAAATAGGCTAGAGGAGGTGTATAAATGACAGTATTGACGATTTAATAATTTGCATCTTTTAAAAGTCCATTCCAAATGCAGTAAGGATTAATTCCGCTACTAAGAATAACTTTTTTAATTTTGGTGAAATTATAAACTTCATACATTGGCACGACATTGCCATTAATGATGGAACAAAATATATTATGCCCGTCCTTTATCGGGCATATATTTCGTTAAACAAAGATGATAATGAAATGTCTATTGGGATTTGGGAAAATTTGCAACGATTAGGATTCTATTTCGAATTTCTGATAAATATTCTTCTTGAATAGTTTTTTATGTGTTTGATAAAGTATGTACAATCTAAATAATAACATATTAAATTAAAAATCGTCTTATCTCAAACACCTTTCAAACATACGTGTTAGTACAAGAAGACTACATATAAATGTTTATTACTTCTTTAACAATAAATAAAATGTCACTGCAAGTATGTACGTGAAATGAAATATCTACATCCTTTAACCGACTTCAAAAAGGGAGGAGAGTGCTCAATTCGACGTTTCCTAGTGTTATGATGTTGCTATAAATTAAAATGAATTTGCTTTTTTTTAATTTACTTAGTCTGATAGCTTAATTTAGTTGGTGTATGTTTCTTTGACATTACGCTCAAGTGCCTTGTTTTTTTGACGTCAGACCGCCATGTTGAGTCCCAAGATCCAGCGGTCGATACGTGTCAACGACGGTCAGCTGATCGCTCTGTCTGAGCGGGCGCAGTACGACCACTCACAGGTAATTATCATATTATTATACTAGCTGTTGTCCGCGACTCCGTAGGCGAGAACTTTCATATAAACTTTGACCCTATTATAACCCCTTCCTGTTAAAAAGTAGCCTATGTCTTTTCTCAGGCTCTAGACCATCTGTGTACCAAATTTCATTACAATCGGTTCTGTACTTTGGCGTGAAAGCGTTACAGACAGACAGAGTTATTTTCGCATTTATATTATTAGTCAGGATGTATGTTACCGGCCAAAACCAATTTTAGGACAAAATAGTTTGTCTTATACGCGATAGAACGAGCTGAAGATTTTTACGTAGCTTTGACCCTTTTTTTATTGACCTGGAAGTCTGGGGACCCTTTTTTTATTGACCTGGAAGTCTGGGGACCTTTTTTTTATTGACCTGGAAGATCTGCAATGTAAAATGTAAACGCTTTCGGTTAAGAGTGAAATTTTTTTTCAGGCTGGCTACTTACACAAACGAAGTTCAGATAACACCAAATGGCAACTGCGATGGTTTATTCTCTATCAGGTGAGACCTTTCACACCTCTTGCAAAGCTTTTATCAATTATTGAGAAACATGTAAATTTACTATCTACTTTAACAAAATTTTTACCGGGGGTAGGTCTCTTTCGCAGGAGACCGACTTGGTGGGTACCCCCACAGTGCCAGACATTCAACCGCCTGAACAGTGATATGCAAATGTCACTGTGCTCCGGTCTGAAGGGCACTGTAGCCAGCGAGATTACTGGGCTAATGAGTCTTAACATCTGACGACTCAAAGTGGGGAGCGTCAATTTGGTGCACCCCTGCCCAGAGCAAAGTTCTGGGTAGCACTACATTGGTTATGGGCTGGCGTTTCTCTTACCACCAGGAGGGCGCCCAGCTCGTCTCACCACTTCATAGAATAAAAAAAAAATAAAAGTGTCAAAGTTTCACTTAACTAAAAATCCTGCCATTCTGCATGCCTGGAAGATATCACTCTTGAGTGATAAGGCTTCCAGTTACCAAAATATATTCTGATGTATTAATAATATGTAATGCGTAACAAAGTGTAAAAATAAACTGAAAATCCTTGAAGTTACTACTCCACTAGGTACAATAGTATGAATAAGTCTTTTCTTAACTAATAAATAAGTAAAATGCTCAAAACAATATTACCTCCCAGAACCTCCTCTTCTACTACGAGTCGGAGAACAACACGCGACCGACTGGCGTCTTACTACTGGAGGGTTCCTACTGCGAGAGGCTTAGTAAAGCTCCCATGGAAAGGAATGCTTCAGTAAGTAGACTATTCCTACCCAGAGTATTCCTACTCACGTAATTCCTAAATAGGAAGTTTTAAAACAAATACTTTCAATATTGGTTTAAAAATTAATATTTTCTTCAGTAATAGACTTTTTATAAAGTTCACGAGTGTTATGCCTCTTATTTGTTTTAAATATAAGGCAGGACACTCTTACAGATATATACAGATCTTAGTTATCGTATTGTTTTATACATATCTTCTTCCTCTATTATCATTTCTTTTTATTCTTTCTAATACTCTATCTCTTTCTCTGTTTCTTTTACATCCTCTTCTGTTTTGTTAATAGGTTTTAATAAGTTAATCTGTATTCGTGTACAGTTCTGTTTCACAATATCGTATCGTCGGGAGAGCCAGCGGCAGTATGAGCTGCGAGCTGCTTCTGAGGTGGATTGCGTGCATTGGGTAGACGCTATCAGAGAGGCTAGGTGAGTATTATTCTTGGGGAGGCTCGTGGCGTTCACGCGAGCCCTCCTCCGCAAGGGGGTGCGATGAAACACCGGTGGGTTTGACTTAGCTGACTTCATTTCCCGGTCTCAAAAAAAAAAAATTGCAGGCTCCTTGAGTCGTGACCAAATACCGAATAACATCTTATATTAATTCTCGCTTTGACCGTCCTTCTCTTTTATAAAAGAAATGATAAAAAGCCAAATACCAAGTAGACGATTCTAACATTTGGCTCTTGCTAAACTAAGTCAAGTCAAAACGAACGATTTACTGTAATAAGTATTATTGACATTAATTTGGCATATATCACAGGTCAGAAAGTGTTGATGGGCGGCGATGACCACTTTCCATCAGGTGGCTCACCTGCGTGTGCCCCCTATATTATAAAAAACATTTTTAAAAAAGGATGATGTCAATACAAATTAAAATAAACCTAACTAATCTATACTAATATATAAAGCTGAAGAGTTTGTTTGTTTGTTTTATTTGAACGCGCTAATATCAGGAACTACTGGTTCAAATTGAAAAAAATCTTTTTTTATTGAATAGACAATTTATCGAGGAAGGCATTAGGCTACATAACATCACTAATAAGAGCGAAGAGATAATGGAAAAACAAATTAACGGGGACGAAGGCGCGAGCAACAGCTAGTTATAAATAATTTTTTTTGTGTCTGCGGCCCTAACTATTGGTAGTTTGTGCCTAGCTCCGCTGCAAAGGCTGCGTAGTAGAGTTTTATATTAATTTTCGCATTTACAATTTTGTATTTTACTCTCATACATATATACCTACTAGCGGTTTTACCCGCGTAATTCCCGTTCCCGCAGCAATACCGGGATGTAAGCTATCCTATCTTTTAAACTGGATCAAACTGCACATGGTGTGCAAATTTTATTATAATCGGTTAAGTGGTTTAGGAGTCCATATACTCGTATTAAGATATTGATAAAAAAACTAATTATAACATGAAATATAAATGATAACAATATAAGAATTCGTTTTATCCTTTACAAATAAGGAAAATTTGCGCTCTCTCTCAATCAATACAGTCTTCCCTAGCTAATGTAAACTAGGTGAAGGATACAGTATGGAAGCCGTCTTAAATTGCAGGACATCGGAATATCAGATTACTTTTGTTTTGTTAACGTTGTAACAGAACAAAACGCTTTGAACGAAACAAATATTGATGTTTTAGAGTATTCGAAATAATAATATTGATAATGGATGAGATAATAAATGTTGTTATTATTAGTTTATTAACAGGATATGTGCCAAAGTTTTTCTATTAAAAACTCTTCTCTTTATGATTTTATTTAAATGTATCTATGCCCAAAATATACGTATGAGAAAAGTATTCCTATTTAAATTAAATAAAAAAAAAACCTACATGTATGGCTATCTTCTAAGATTGACGCATTACTTTTAACCTTTTTTATCGTACCTATTTATTTAGGTATATTGTTTTAGAAAATTCCTAAGCAAAATAATCACATAGTATAAAACCAAAATCGCTTTCTTCTGCCTGTCCCTATGTATGCTTAAACCTGTAACACTATGCAACCGATTAATTATTTGTGTTTTTTTACAGGTAGAGTTAAAATAAAAAATACCTAAACCCAAATACCTTTCACCATGTTTTTTTTTGTAAATAGTCGAAACCGTTAAAGACATTCTTATTCCAAAATTATTTCCAAATTTAAATTCAAAGGAATACACCATAGACATACCTTTCAGCTCTATAGATCCACAATGTCCCAGGTCAGGGCCGTGACCCTAATCTCATGGTTGTCATGGTAACGGGCTCCATGCCCCATCGATATAACATTGTATGAAACCTCTTTGTTATATTATTTTTAAAATCATATTGGAATGTTTAAGAAAATCTGTTATTAGTCCAAGAAAATATAGCTTTAAATATGAATTTTAGTTAAAGTTTGAATTTTTGATATAGTGTACTTTGAAAGATCGACTAGTGAAAGTCTTTTTGCAAAAAACACGAGAACTTGTGATAAAAAAAAAACAAAACTTTCTTTTTAATTTTAATGAAATAGTAAGCACTAGAAAAAATACCTTTTAAGAAAGTTGTAGAACATAAAATTTCATATCGAAATGATACACGTCATTATTTGGCTTTAAAATCCAAATTATCCGAGATATGGTGACTAGAACATAACATCTATCAACTTGATATTTGTTAAAGTTATCATAATGATCCGTTAACTTCACACCTTTTAAAGTACATTATCATGATGTTTAGGTCTTAATGCACAGAGCTTAAGACCTAAACATCATGATTTTGAACTTATGTTAAGTTATATCCGGCATCAAGCCAGGCAAAATTTTATTTAGATTTTTCATTGATGTATATAAATAATTTGTAATTATTGTAATTTTTTTGATGATGGGGCTGACATGGCTTCAGAGCTAAAAGCCCTAAAAAAAAATAAAGATAAAAAAAAAGTACATTATATCAAAAATTCAAGCTTTTATCTGAAATTCGTATTTAAAGCTCTATTTTCTTGGACTATATGTAGTTTTAAATATTTAAGCATACATAGGGATATAGCGACAGTGAAAGCGACTTTGTTTTATACTATGTAGTGATTACTTTCAAAAACAGTTCAAACATGTGTGCTACTTTTCGACTGAGTTGAGTAAGCGTTGCCATGGAAACGTACCAGAAATATTTTTTCAATATTACAGCTTAGTTTAGAATGAAGAGGCTGTCACAAATCCATATTACAAATGCGAAAGTAACTCTGTCCGTCTGTCTGTATGTCTTCCCATTACGTTAACTGAACCGATTAGAACGAAATTTGGTTCACAGATGGTCTAGAGTCTGAGAAAGAAGATAGGGTACTTTTTAACTGGAAAAAAGGGTTAAAAGGGGGAGGGGGTCAAAGTTTATATGAAAGTCCACGTGGATGGAGTCGCGAGCAGCAGCTAGTAGACAATACAAATTATATATTTTTACGAATTTTAAACGTATAAGGTCATGATTACTGGGTTAAAAAACAAATAATTTATTATGTATGTACATACTTGTATATAAGTTTAATTTATACTTATTAAGGCTTTAGGGGCGAGGTTTATATAAATATATCTAATACAGTAATACCTTGGACTTACGCGATGGGTGGGACTGAGCGCTCTCCGCGTAAGTCGAATTCGCGTAAGTCGGGGTACAATTTTGCATGTTAGGATTTAATGTTTTTTTATGTTTAATTGGGACTGGAGACTAAATAAAATAACAATTTAGGAAACTATTAGTATCTAGTTCTAGATAATATGACAAACTATATTAATAGAGTGTATGAACACAATCCGAAGTTATTTAAATGTAGAAAATTAAAGCGCGTTACTTCGAATTCGCGTAAGTCGGGGTATTCCTGTACTAAGAAGGTATTCTATTAATTGTTTCGTCTAGTGAATATCATATCACTGAACGTAATATTATAAACTGGTCAAGTGCGAGTTGGATGTGTGTATGTATAATATGTATAACAATAGCACGGATTTTTTTTAACAAATCATTGGTCCATTAACATTTCTGTGCATACTAAATAACTAGGATTTATCTATTATTGTTATTAAAATTGAAAGGAAATGACCAATAAAAAGAACATTTGTTTTAGGGGATAAATATTTACTTTCATTTATTTATATTATATTATTTATATCTATGAAAATTTCAACTATCTGACTATAATGGTTCATGATACACCATGGTTGCAGACGAACGGACGAGCAGAGCGGTCGTAGTAAAAGTCATACACATACTCATATTTATGTGTACCCGTTTAATGTTCAATTATTTGTCTTATTATCTCTTACCATCAGGAGGGCGTCCAGCTCGTCTTACCACTTCATAGAATAGAAAAACATGTTTCTTCTGTTATTGTATTTTTTTGTGTAGTGTGTCCGTTTGAATAAAGTCTAAATAAATAATAAGGTTCTGTTTTTTACCCTTTGACGGAGAATTCAAAATATTCGAAGTGTCGCTTCTCCGTAGCCACGGTCGTACTCTTGGGAATATGCGAATTTCGAGTGGATCAATAAGACTTGAAATTCCACTACACTGAAATTTCTAAGAATTTATGAATACATTAAACCGTTTAACCAGAAAGGAGTTATTACAGCATATTAACATATGAACTCGTAACACATAGTATGTATATGTATATGGTAGATTGGAATATATCTTTCTATATAACTATAGCTTTGTCCTTAAGTTTTGACCCGCCTAGTAACGATTGTAAATTTTTTTAATTTTTCTGGTCAAAAACTACATGTCGTGTTTGTCCCTATGTAGGTATGCTTACATCTTTTAAGCGCAAAGCATTTAAGTGCCTCGAGAACTATTTTTTAAGCTAGAAACGTATTGCAGAATAGAATTTAGACTGTGAATTGCCAGTTGCCACCTACTGTCCTTTAGTCTCCTCCTTTAATAAGGAGAGTAATTTTGGTTCTAGTCATCATGTAGGTAGCTATCTATATTGATAAAAAAACGGACACATTACACATAAACGTACAAAACAGATAAATAAACGAGTAACATAGGTATAAGTATTCGTATTGTGCTAAGGGAAAAGGCGCCTTGCATTTATGATAACACTAGCTGCGCCCCGAGGTTCAACCTGCATTTACGCAAGTAATATAACACATAAACCTCCCTTAAGAATCATTCTATCTATTAAAAAAAACCGCATCAAAATCTGTTGAGTAGTTTTAAAGATCTAAGCATACATAGGGTCAGACAGACGGCGGATAGCGACTTGGTTTTTTAGTATGTAAATAACATTGTCAGATGTTTTTTCGAACCACTGTGCTTGCAGCTTCAACAAGCTGCTCCTCCAAAAGGAAGAGTTGGAGCAGAAGCAACTACATCTTCTCCAGGTTGTCGAAAGTGAGAGGACCTCCAGGTGGCAGTACGCGCAGCAGTGCGAGGAGTTGTCCAATGAAGTCAAAAAACTGCGCTCTGAGGTATTTGATCTTTGTGGCTCTGAAGTAGCTTCGATTTTGGATATATAAGCCTGGATATAGTTTTTCATTGTATCACTCTATATTTATAGTTAAATACTCTAAATGAAATTGTATATGTCAGTAGATTTAAGTCAAGGGAAGCCAACGGTTACAAAAAACGATTATAAAAAAACTTGCATGTTAAAATTTCAGTTGTATATACTCGTACCAGTAAATGTATGGCTTTAAGATCTGCATGTTAAAAATAACTTATTCTAGAATAGCCTAAAGCATTTTATCAACATAAATGCTCAATCGATGACTTATATATACTCGTAGAATGAGTTCATTTTTCCCACATAGTATATTCTCTACATCCTTATCTTTGATTCAGCTATGCGCCTACAAGAAGGAACATGAGCCGTCTACCAGAGCTACCTCAACCACGAGCCTGTCTCCAACCCTGTCTGATGAAATAGACCCATCCGAATTGAGGAAGATCAAGAAAGTCCAGGTAACTATCCTATTATTCAATTTCCTTTTCAATTGACATTGCTGTTTCTTGCCTTTTCTACTTAATATTTAATGGTAATAAAGGAATAAGGTTTGTGTTATAATATTTTGATGTGTGTTTTAATTATTTTTCAATATTTGCACGTTTTTATCGCTGTTGAAATTACTAATTTTACTTTAAAGAACACCATAAAATTACATATTCTTTCCGTTCAAAAAGGTACAATGAACACAGGAAACCAATATCAATTACTTTAAAAGAATCTCAATGTCGTATTTCGAAGTTTATGTTCAAAAATAAAGCTTAAGGGGAACGTGAATTGTAAACAATATCTAGTTATTTATGCAGAGTTTCTTCCGCGGCTGGTTGTGTCGCCGACGCTGGAAGCAGATTGTGGAGCAGTACATCAAGAGCCCGCATGCTGAGAGCATGAGGAAGAGGAACAGGTAACCCTTCATCACCAGTATCATTGCTTAGAGTATTATTCTTAGTTAAAAAGCTGCCCATAACACTATAACCGCTAAAGTAGTGCGTCGTCTTCATTTCCGTATCAACAGGATTAGAATAATTCTATCAACCTTTTCATCATCAATCAATCCATTTGGTAGTTTTTGCGTGAACAGCAAACCTACTTGATACATGATGAAAAACTTTGAGGTATATGTTTTATATACGTAGGATATAGAATGAAGCAAAAATTAACATATGTAGGAAATTCAAAGAGTAAAGAATTAAGAGCTGCTGACATATAAACCACGTTAACGTGTATATAAAGATAGGTATTTTTTAAAGTAAAGTTAAGCGAAAAGAAAGATGGAAAGATCAATTTGAGCCTCATATTTTAATATTCTTCTTTGATATGACATCTTTCTGTCACAGAATTGTATGAATTATATGATGACTTCATCCTGTTTAGATAAGATATTTTGAAGTATAGCGTTTACTATTTTATTTTGTTTTTACATTGATTTACAGCCTTGTATTCAAAATGGTTGAAGCTGAAGAAGAATATTTGGAGCAAATGGAAATTTTGGTAAGTTTTGGTCGCATTATTTATATTATATCTTTGCTGCTTTTCTGTTCAACGGTTTTAATTAAATTTTACGTTTAATAGGTAACGTGTTTCCTTCGGCCATTCAAAATGGCGGCCAGTTCAAAGAAGCCCCCGTGCACCCATGAAGATGTGAACTCCATATTTTTGAACAGTGAAACAGTGCTGTTCCTGCATCAGATTTTCTTCAAGGGTCTAACTTCTAGAATGGAATCGTGGCCTACACTCGTTTTGGGTAAGTTTATATTTACTTTGTATTAAATTTTCTATTAAAATAAACACTATTATTTTATCTCGTTATCTCTCTCTAGGTTCATAGTTACTTTCAGTCTAATAGTTATTTAAGTCCTTACTAACACTAGTTAAACTATAGTCTCTACTTCGTCTATATTGGGTCTTCGCTAAATTCAGTCTTATGTTACTTGGTAAACAATGATCATTTCGGCTTAGCTATTAAATCTAGTTTTCCAATTATAGTACTAGAGCGCATTATGTGGCATAATACTTAACGTTGAATGTTTCAACTACATCTTTCTTTATTCGTATTTCGAGTCTCAAAGTAGTGCTTTCGCTTGGTGCGTGCAGTTACATGTGCAGTGACGGAAAATTAACAATTTTTTTCTTTAATCTGACATACCTAGATCGAAATGTAGCCGGAAAATTAACAAATGTTTTGTTTTCAATTTGATATTGATCGAAATGTAGCACTATGCTCGGTAATTGTAAAACTAGGAGTGCTAACATCAGAACCATTTCCAGGTGACCTCTTCGATATGCTGCTGCCGATGTTAACGATCTACCAGGAGTACGTCCGCAACCACCATTATTCCCTGCAAGTGCTGACGGAGTGCAAGCAGAGCCAGCCCTTCACGCACCTGCTGGCGCGCCTCGAGAGCAAGACGGCCTGCCAGGGACGCTCGCTAGAGACCTTCCTTACATTTCCAATGCATCAGGTATGATATTTTTTCTACCAGGAGCATCTATCATCTCTAGTTACCAGTCGTGTGGTGTGGCGTGTATTGGTGTTTTTAACAATTGTTCCTAAGATATTTTACTATAACCACATTTTTAGTAAAACATATTTTATGTAACTAAAGATATAGTTGTAACCTCATCTGCCACCTCATCACGGTCACGTATGTAACAAGTGATTCTTCTTTAAACCTTTCTGACGACTTTTGCTCTGTTAAATTGATTTGAAATTTGATCGAATTGAAATCCAAATCCAGAACAAACTAATTTTTTGAATGTTAATATACCTATAATTATTATTTTAATATTAGTTGGATGAAATTATCGACACCAAGTATTAAATAAACTGTATTATTGTTATTACTATTTTCCATAGATACCACGCTACATTATAACCCTTCACGAGCTGCTGGCGCACACGCCGCACGACCACGTGGAGCGGCGCAGCCTGCAGCACGCGCGCGCGCAGCTCGAGGAGCTGTCCAGGCAGATGCACGACGAGGTACGTGTCAACTACTAGCCGTGTCCCGCGGTTTTATAATAATAATAATAATAATAATTTATTTCCATAATACATTTACAAAATATTGTACCCTAAAAAAAAAACAAAAAAAGGCTCCCAAGATACACACAATTCGTTCAGAATCAGCGTACTTCTCGTTTCCGGGGCAATACCAGGATACAAATGTATCCTATGTGTTAATCCAGGATATCACCTATCTACATACCAAATTTCAACTATATTGGTTTAACATACATCTATACAAACAACTTAACTTTTACATTTAAGATATTGGAAGGATTTAATTATTTATTCACCCTTCATTACATTAACAGTTCATCAAATACAAAGTAGAAGAGTGCAATAGGCGACCATAACACTAAAAAGTGAATTCTTCCAGTCAACATTTTATAGAAATGTTCATGTTTTGTTTTCTATATTGCACTGAATACTGGCCAAGAAATAATGATTTTTTTAATAAAATTTTGGTTTTTTAATATTTACTTGTGGTATTGTAGGTCAGTGAAACGGAAAATCTCCGCAAGAACCTTGCCGTGGAAAGAATGATAATAGAGGGATGCGATATTTTACTCGATGTCAATCAAGTTTTCATTCGTCAAGGTGAGATAATTATGAAAAATTAATAATAATACAAGCCTTTATTCAGACAACAACAATTACAATATTATTTACAATATATTTTATTTGTTTGACACCGACAATGTGGTCTGTTTGCCAATATTGGCAAAGGCCTCCTCCATTTCTCTCCAATCTGTGCGGTTGGTCGCTAATCTGCTCCAGAACTTCCCGGCCGTAGTTTTGAGTTCGTCTTCCCATCTTCGTACCTGTCTGCCTCGATTTCTTCGGCAATGTCTTGGATACCAGTGTAAGACTTGTTTGCTCCACTTATTAATACCCC